>JAQZBX010068760.1:0-15694 GCA_029593785.1 Cabassous unicinctus | reverse complement strand
GCAAAAGAAAAAATAGATAAATGGGACCTCCTCAAAATTAAACACTTTTGCACCTCCCAGGGCTTTGTCAAAAGGGTGAGAAGGCAGCCAACTCAATGGGAGAAAAATATTTGGAAATCACATGTCCTATAATGGTTTAATACCCATGATATATAAAGAGATGTTACAACTCAACAATAAAAAGACAAATGGGAGGCAGATGTGGCTCAAGTGATTGGGCTCCTGTCTACCATATAGAAGGTCCAGAGACCTCCTCACTTCCTGGGACCTCCTGGTGAAAAGCAAGCTGGCCTGCGCAGAGAGCTGACCCAAGTGGAGAGCTGACCCACATGGAATGCTGACCCACGTGGAGTGCTGGCCCACACAGAGTGAGGCCCACGCAGTGAGCTGACGCAGCAAGATGACGCAACAAAAAAAGAGACACAGAAGAGAGACAATGAGAGATGCAGCAGATCAGCAAGCTGAGGTGGCGCAAGAGATTGAACACCTCTCTCCACTCCGGAAGGTCCCAGGATCGGTTCCTGGTGCCACCTAAAGAGAAGACAAGCAGACACAGAAGAACATACAGAGAGCAGACAGTGAGCGCAAAGTAACGGGGGGTGGAGGGAGGGATAAATAAATCTTTAGCCAAAAAAAAAAAGACAAATGACCCAATTTAAAAATGGGCAAAAGACTTCAATAGACATTTGTCCAAAGAAGAAATACAAATGGCAAAAAAAAACACATGAAAAAATGTTCAACATCACTAATGATTAGGGAAATGCAAATCAAATCAAAACCACTGTTGGTGGGAATGCAGAATGGTACAGCCACTGTGGAGGACTGTTTGGCAGTTCTTAAAGAAATTGAATATAGATTTGCCACGTGACCCTGCAATACCACTACTGGGTATATACCCAGAAGAACTGAGAGCAGTGACACAAATAGACATCTGCACACCTATGTTCATAGCGGCATTATTCACGATTGCCAAAAGCTGGAAACAACCCAGGTGTCCATCAACCAATGAATGAATAAACAAACTGTGGTGTATTCACACAATGGAATATTATGTAGCTGTAAGAAGAAATGTAGTCGTAAAGCATATGACAACGTGGATGAACCTGAAGGACATTATGTTGAATGATGATTGCGTTACTATAAACTAAATATATTATGTAACATTTTGCATGATTCCATTTATATAAAATGTAAATATGTATCAATTTATAGAGATGAAATTTGATTAGTGGTTATGTAGGGTCAGGGAAGGCATGTTAAGGGGTGTGGAGTTTTTCTTTTTGGAGTAATGAAATAATTCTAAAATTTTTTGTCATGATGAATACACAACATTGTGATTATACTAAAAGCCATTGATTATACACTTTAGGTAGAATTTATGGTATGTGAATATATCTCAATAAAACTGCTAAATAAATAAATGTGTAAGAATTGCCAGAAATAGCAGCTATGTACAGCTGGGGAAACAGAGAGGGACTGAGAGGTGAAGAATTTTCTTGTTTGTCTGTATTTTGTTTATTATTATTATTATTGAAATAATGAAAATTCTCTAATAATGATTGAAGTGATGAATGCACAACTATGTGATTATACCAAATACCATTGATTGTATCCTTTGGATGAATTGTATGCTTTATTAATATGTATCAATAAAATTGATTTGTCTTAAAAAAAAAAAAAAGCATACTTAGGTCATTCCCATGTCTAAAAGCCTCATATGGCTTCTATATTACCTTAAAAGAAAATCCAAACTCCATACTGAATGCTGAGTCCTACCCTCTGCTCCAAGTTGATCTCATACTGTTTACTCCTGCTTACTATCTCTTCTCCAACCACACTGTCCTTCCTGCCATTCCTCTAACTTGGCAGTTTCAGCCTCCTCCAGGCCCTTGTCCTGGATTTTCTTCTGGCCTAAACACTTTTCTTTCCCATCATCTTATTGCATGGCTGACTCTTTCCTGTTATTCAAGTTTCAACTTAAATATTCCCTCCTCAGAGAGGCCTTTCCTAACTACCCAAGCTAAAGTAATCTCTCATTCACGCTTGCCCATGCCCTTATTACTTCATACCACTGATCCTTTTCTGTTATTATATTGTGTACTTACCCGATCACTTATTTATCTATCTTCCCCAGTAGAATAAAAGTTCCATTAGAGTGCCAGTGACCTTGTTTGTCTTATTTACTGCTATACTCCAGCTCTTAGAATAATATCTAGCACTTGGTAGATGCTCAAGGCATATTTGCTGAATGAATGAAAGAATGAATGAATTTAATACACTGTGTTCATGCTCTTTTAGTGATACACAAAGTGCAATGCATGATTCTAGACACTAAGGAGGTTACAATTTAATTGATTGTAGAGTCGTAAGCATGTGACAAGTTATAGCAATAAGGTTTACATTCGAGTTCAATGAAACTTTAGAAGACATTGAATGTTTCAAAAAAATAAGGTCTACAAAGAAAGCTAAGAAAGACTATGAGCAGAGTTTCAAGAAAGGATTAGGATTTTACCTACGACTGGAAGATGTAAAGAAGTAGAGAGAATGTTGTACTGCTGTGAGAAAAGCCTAAGAAAAATTTAAGTTTAACAGTTGAGTGTCAGAAAGCATTTATTGTCAGCCTTGACATTTCACAGCATATCCACAGCAGGGTGTTGAGTTGCCAAAAAAAAAAAAAAAAAGACTCTTCAAAACATTACATGCTCGATTTGAAAGAGGAATTTCCTTAGATTCATTTATTCCAAGTGTTTTCCACCAAACATTGACTTCAAGGGGTGGTCATAAGTATTACGTGAAGAAAGGATTCCTTTGTCAAATACATTTGAAAGCTTTGGATTGACCTAGATTTTTAGTTTCTTTTCTGTCTTTAATATGCTGATGTTTCTTGTGAATCTCCAGGAGAAAAATTAAATATATAGCATTTCCCAAACTTATTTAACCATAAACTTTTTAAAAAAAGATTTTTAAAATTTTTTATTCCCCACCCACCCCCACCTCATTGTTTTGCACTTGCTGTCTGCTCTCTGTGTGTTCCTCTTTGTCTGCCTGTCTTCTCTTTAGGTGGCACCGGGAACCAATCCTGGGATCTTCCACAGTGGAGAGAGGCTGCTCAATCTCTTGCACCACCTCAGTTCCCCGGTCTGCTGCATCTCTTATTGTTTCTCTTCTGTGTCTCTTTGTTGTGTCATCTTGCTGCGCCAGCTGTCTGTGCCAGCCAGCACTCCTGTGCAGGCCAGAACTCCTGTGTGGGCCAGCCCTCCACACAAGCCAGCTCTCCATGCAGGCCAGCTTGCCCTTCACCAGGAGGCCCCGGGAATCAAACCCTGGACCTCCTATATGGTAGACGGGAGCCCAATCTGCTTCGAGCCACATCTGCTTCCCTAACCATAAACTTTTATTCACAGAGCTTCTCTTAGGCCTTGCTTTCTTTATTCAAATACACATTATATCATAATGTAGCTTTATATCCATTTAAAATCTTCCTAGAAATAATATTCTAAATTTTTTATGTCTTTTAGGTACCAGTAATATTATTTAATAGTTATAGCAATAGAAATAATAAAGATAATTTTATATTACTAGTGTTTACTATGCACTAGGTAACTTGCTGGGCACTTTGCTTTCATTATGTGCCAGAAAGATTAATCCCAGGTTTACCAATGAGTTACCATGTGATTTGGGCTAGGTTCCTACTTACGCTGAGCTTCTGTTTTCTTATCTCTAAAGATAGGATAGTAATATTTGTATTATAGGGTAATTGGAAGGATTTGATGAGATATCATATGTGAAGCTCCTACAAAGTGCCTGATCACAGTAAGCTTTCAATAAATAGTAGTAGATGTTATTATAATTATCATTATCTTTAATCATTATGACCACCTTCCAAGTTTAGAATAGAATACTCCTTATATGGAGGAGAATAGGAAATGGAGGCTCAAAGAACTATAGTTAAGTGTCTTACTCTAGGTCTCAGAACTAGAAAGAGGTGGAGAACACTAAGACTTATTGAAAGAAAATTCTTTGAGTTTCTTGCAACTTTTACTTAGAAAGAAAATTGTCCTGTTGACCAAAGTGTCAACTAAAAGAACAGTGCCATTCAGAGGCCACGCACAGAAACAGCAGAGTCTTGGGCCCCGGGCCCTGGGGTGGGGCGAGGCGCGGGAATGGAACTGAGGACCATTTCTGTTGGATAAAGTCCAACACTTTGGCAGCAAGGTAACAGGGTGCATTATACCAAACCAACTGTGCGGTTTTGTATATGCTGTCTAATTTCCTAAAAGAAAATAATCTAGTATGGTTATTTGTACTTTTCATTTTTAAAATTGTTCTTTTTTTTATGACTAGAGAAGACTCTGAAGTTAAAAAAAATCCTCACACTTGATATCTGTTAGCAATTCTGACAGAACCTTTATTTAAATATACCCTTTTCCCACCTGTCAACTTTGCACATAATATCTACATACTCATGTCAAATGTGAGAATTATGTAAAAGAGGTAGCGCTTCAAGGTGATGACCACTGAAATGCTTACGAAGCGAAACTGCCTGAGGATAACATACAGCCCTTCAAGCCGAATGTGGTTGCTACATGTCTGTGCTTTTCAGATCTTTGGGGGCACTTGTTTTTCTTTCTTTGGTCAGGTCTCGATTGCCCAATAACTTATTTGAGTCAAATCCCCATGGTTGTAAAACATTTCTTAAGACAGCAGGCATTAAAACTTGCTAATTAATACAACCAAAATGTAATTTATGCTAAGATTAGAGCACTGGGCACAGTTTCCAATAACCTGTATCTTCAAAGACTCTTTATTGGCCTTTCCTTGAGATCTTTTCCCAGCTGATGTGTCAGCTTTCATTACTGCTCTAATAATACCCTTGTGGTCCATAAGAAGCATATAAAATACTGAAGTTCCTGGGAGGCTATAACAGCAAAAGAATTTTTCTTCACAGGAACTCAAAGAAAAAGTGGGATCAAAGAATATACAGTTTAGACAGGAAAGACCCTAAGCCCCAGAAGCCCGAGGGAGGAAAGGTAAGGAGATATCCTGATTCCTTGGTGGATTTAAATAAACAAATAAGTAGTCTCCTGAATTTTGGTTTGGTTTCTTGCTTTAAAAAAAATTAAAACCACAACTAATTTATACAAAACCCGTCTAGTTCTGACACATCCCTGTTTTCCAGAATGAATGCTACTCTTAAATATTGTTGTTTTTTCTGTGTATTATTTTTCTTAACCTTTTTTTTTAACAGATTATTTGAAGGAGACAAGAAGGTATTTTTCCAACCCTATTGGATTGGCTCTACCATGTGGGGTTCTGGCTGGTGAATTAAGAAAATGTTTTAAAGTCCCTTATGGACTCTGGGTCAGCAATTAATAATTAACACAGAGCTGTTGAAATAAAATCACTCATAAGAGTGATTTACTGTTTAAAATACTGCATAGCTAGCATAAAACCAGACTAAAGGTCAATAGTTTACATCCCAATTGAAGGTTTCAGGAATATTTTTTTTACATACACTAAGTCCTATGTCATAGATAAATAATATGTTTATTTAATTTATTATACTCCTTATTTGGGAGTTGGAACAGGTTTCTAAGATCTGAAAGGTATAGGTACCATTTTATATTCTTTAGTTGCATACTGAGAATGCTATATATCAAGCAACTGTCTGTTAAACTGTTCTTTAGATTTAGTTTGGGTAGACTTGATCAGTTCTTTGATTAACTTAGTTCACTTTTATCTCTGGTTAACCACTGTCTTTCCTATCCTTGAGTAGTCCCTAATCCCCATTGATTCTTCTGTTAATATTTCTCTGATGGGCACATCCATGGTCCAGATCTGGGTCCTCCTTCCCTGTCCTCTGAATTACTGCAGTTTCCTCCTAGCTGTTCTTTCTTTCAACAAGCTGTTGATTTCAGCTGATGCTGCTACAATGCCCTAATATTTTAAATTTTTACTCATGGTTCAATGTAGTGATTCTCTTTTGTCTACTTAATAGACTCTACTATACCACCTTTAAAATCTTTTGGTTGTCAATATTCTTTACTATCCAGTGGGCTCATCCTATCTTAACTTATCTCTGTCTGCATTATATGGACTAAGAGTTGGGGAAAAGGAGGTGGAATCAAGAAGGATGAACGGATGCTGGGCAGGCAAAAATAACAGATGTCTACCACATGGTCCTATAATATAAATCTTGCCTCCTTTCTTTTCTTTGTATATATATTCTCTTGATCCTCAAAAGGCTTTAATAACTCTACACAATACTAATATGTTTTTGTATTTATTTAGCAACTAGGATTTTTGAGTATGTCTTGTCACATCAGATTCTAAGTTTTTTTTAATGTATTGGTAGACATTGTATTTTATGTTTTTGTATGTGTTTCCACTATATCCTGTGCATATATCTGTCATTGTAATTCTGAACTATACTGTGCTGCAGTTTTCCACTTGTATGTATATTTTCTCTATTAAACTATACATCCTGAATAAATAGCACAGTGACTGACACATAGCAACCACTGGATGAATATTTGAGCAATGAATGAATCCACGAGCAAAAAAAAAATTTTTTTAACTTTATTTTGTACATTTAATTGAAAATATAAATAATAATTTAAAAAGAAAAAGAAAATACAGTTGAATAAAAACATACATTTCTCAATTAAATGTACTGGATACATTTAAAAAATTTTTTGAATCATACAATATGTTAAACAATATATTTGGTTCATAGTAATGCAGTCATACAGTATTTGTCCTTTTGTGTCTGGCTTGCTTCACTCAACATAATGTGCCCATAATACCTAGTCCCAGTTACAGAAACTATTTGTTGATTTATTATCAATCTTCAAAGCATGGACCTGTTTCTTTGAGGTAGGCTATTCCTTTGAAATAAGACATTGTGCTTAGATCTTAGCAATTTTTAAAAGGAGAATTATTCTGAATAATAAGTTATAGATCAATCTTCTCAAGAGTATTTTTTTTTCCTTCAAATCTTTTCTTATCCTGAAACTATAGTCTCAAGCTGGATGAAATAAAAGCACCAGAATATTGAGTTCATTTCAGCAAGTATCTAGTAAGTGCCTTCACTATGATACTCACTGCTAAATTGACAAAAGAAGTGGAAGTTTTGGTGTGGTTGATTAAAAAACACAGCCACAATATTTTGCAGCTCCTCCTATCAAGAGGTAGAGTCTGTTTCCCTAGCCCTTGAATCCAGGGTGGCCTTGTGGTTTGACCAATAGAATGTGGCAAGTGTGAAATTGTGCAAGTTCTGGAGCCTAGGCCTCAAATTGCCTTGCAGCTTCCTTCATCACCTCTTGGAACTCTCCTGCCACCATGTAAGGAAGTCTAGGCCAGGCTAACAAATGATTGGAGACCACACATGAAGCCCATCCAAAGGCCAGCACTAAGGCCTCAGGCATGTAAGTGAGGGCATCTTAGTCCTTCCAGGCCCAGTCGAGCCACCACATGACTGCAGTCACCTCAGTGACCCCAGGACAGGCAAGCCAAGGAACCACCCAGCTGAACCCAGCCCAAATTGTTGACCCCCAGAATCATGAGAAGTGACACACCACCACTATTTTAAGCCACTAAGTTTGGTGGTGGATTGTTTTGTAACAGTTGATAAGTGATACCCAAAGGAATTACCTTAGAACGTTATGAAATGATTAAGAATCAAATTACAAGATATAAATAATTCAGGATTATATGATGAAAATGAAAAATGTGTGAGACAAAGAGGACGTGCTAAAGGAGGTGAAAGGGGAGGATTGTTGTTGGGCAGAGAAGCCAGGGAAGACTTTTGGAAGTAATAAAGCCCAAGCTGATCATGGGGAACTGGAAAAAAATTGAAAGTATATAGGAATAAGGAAACACATCCAGGAGAAGAGTTCGTAAGAAAATAGTTAGCTTCTAATTGAATTAAATGGCCTTGTGCCTCATACTATGTTATGAGAACATCTGGGGAATACAGAGCAATGGGGATGGGGCCAGGGGTACTAAAAGCCACAAGACAAACTGTTGTATCCTCCCAAGTATCAATTTATTTGATTATTTGGAGGAAAAGTTGAATAACTTGGTAATTAATTAAAGCAAATGCTGATATATTGTAGAGCAGAATTCAAAATTCAAATGAATTTTCAATATAAAATATGAGACTTCAAAAAAGTGTCTGGCTTGGAGGTAATTCTGTCTATCCTCCAGATGTCTTTGACTCTCCTCTGCCTTTGGAGTACCTTGGTTAAAAAAAAAAAAGAAAGACTGTATGTTAAAGGATCCCTTTAAGAGCATAAACCTGGAAGCTTATTTCTTCTCTTCTAGCTTGTGTGTTTTGGGGGGCTATTTAGAGCTCCTGGCATTTGAGCTGACAACTGCTTTGGGACCAGGCAGTGACTTAACAGAGTCCATCCAGTCAGGGGCAAAGAGGATCTTAGGCTGCCTAAACACTGTTAAGACCACCAGCAGAGACATTTTCCAGAGTGCCTCTTATAATGGCTTTGATTAAAAAAAAAAAAAAAAGGAATAGAATCCCCACCTCAGAATATACAAGGAAGTGATCCTGCAGTGAGAATGTATTAATGCAGAAAAACCTTGATTATACAGTGATAGCTTATGTGTGGCAAACCTTGCTTTCAAATTATGAATATAATTAAGTATATAATATGATAAGGTCCTTAATATATTTTACAGGTTCAGTAACCTGTAGATCAGCAGCATTCATTAAATCAAAACATTTTCCTTTTTCTAACCCAGCGTAAATATGAGATACTAAAAGGAGAGAATAACCTAAGAAGTCATGTTACCTGCAGTGGGGAGAGGGCAAGAGGGAATGGGATAGGAAACTAAAATGCCTCCCCTCGTCCTACCAAGTTATGTCCTCACTGGTTATTTGAGGCATTACGGGTTCTCAAATAATTGAGCACACAAATTAAAATATAAGTGCAAAACAGCTAATGAAACCAAAGATAATAAATGACTTCGACATCATCTAAGACAATGAAAAATATAAAGATTCACGTGTATGTATTTATCTGTCAGAAAGAAAATATTTCTGTGTTGAGTATATTTGAATTTTACTTCTACCTTTAATTAGCTTTTTTTGGTGTGAACTTTAAATTCTGCACTTAAAATGTCAAACTCTATTTGTGGCACATTGGATATCATCTCTCTATTCTGCATTTACTACAAACAGAAGGAAAAGTAAAGGAATAAATAAGAAGAAACAAATATAGTGTATTTTTTTTTAAAGACTTCTATGCAAGCACGAATAAACAAGATCATTGGATTCTCGGGTGTTTCTTGAGATGTTAAAGATTTTAGATTTTTTTTTTTTGTAATTCATATAACTCAATATGTCGTTCTAGAATTGTCTAAATTCTTTTTAAACTGATGTCTCCAGCAATGCAAACAGGTTCCTTACTTACTTTCTGCTTTTGTCTTTTTTCAAGCTACTTGGTGCTGCTTCTTTTGAATATATCATTTTACTCTTGGCATTAATCACTTCATTTTAGTCAGCATAAGCCAACAAGTTCATGGGAATCCAGGTGTGCTTATCTCAGATGGCAATCCTGGCATGAAGGGCATCAGTAATTACCTGTGTTGATCATATCTTTTGAACCCACATAACACAATAAAATTGTTCATCTATTTTCCCTCTCTAGCCTGATTTAACTGAAGCAATTCATTAAGTGTCACTGCTTTTATGGGATGTTGAAGCTATTCCAATTTCAGTGGCAGTGATATTTTTCATGGAATAAAAATGATTACTTGGCTGAAATAAAGGCTCAGTCTGCTCACAGAAAGTGTTTAGTTTGGCTGTACTATTCCATTGTCCATTGTTCATTGTAGAGAATCTGTCACTCAATACTATAATTGCAAAAGGCTCAGGAAGGCTTATTTTGTTTCCTGTTTTATCTCTTGTAAGAATGATGCAAGCTCGTTGGAGAATAGAAATGAAAGGGCATTAGCAAATGATGGTTTAAGTCAGTTAAATTCTACAGCTGTTTTGTAAGAGTTTTGTATGGTTTCCAGTTGATCCATTTAAGTTTATTATCTACAAGAAAAATATTTTTGCTTCTAGTTGAAGCAGAATTTAATCTGGCACCTTGTGTATTTATCTAGCTCTAATTTTATGGATGCATATCGGTCAGTTCTAGATAAATTTTAAGGTTAAAAAAATAGCATCTCAGATTTCTCTCTTGGTATTTATGGTGTTTTCTTTGATTTATCTGACTTAAGATTTAGAGTACTTTGGTAAAATCTTGCTCCTGAATTATAAGATTATAACCAAGAAGGTTGATTAAATATTATATAGTTTAACCCTCTATATATGCTAGTTGAGGAAATGAAGACCTAGGAGGATAAGTGGCATTTCTCTTTCCCAGAGCCAGTTGGTGGCATGGCTAGAAATAGATTGTAACTCTCCTGGCTCCCAATTTAATTGTCTTTCTCCTAATTCACACTGCTTGTTTTCTTTCCTCTTTTTCTCCTTCTCTATTAACAAAAACTTAGAATTTGGGTCCCCAAGATAGTTTATTTCCCTAGTTAGTAATTTCTGTGTAGAAAGGTGGTATGAAACTTCTGCACTGGATTCCTAGAGAGTCAATTTAGTTTTCATTCTCATCTGTTTTAGTTGCTTTAATGCCAGAACTTGAGACACTCAAAATGCTTATATTTTCTAGTCCTTATACTTTACTCTTTTCTTTTTACTTAGTTTATATTATGTTTCAGAGAATTTTTCACATGCAGTTTCTTGTTTAATAATAGTAATGAGACCCCAATCTCTCATGGACATAAACATTATTGTTTTCACCTGGCAGTGTATATATGAATATATAGATGTCCTCGATCTCCAAACATGTCACAGGATAGTACTAGCTCTTGTCTGCAAAAACCTTCCTTATAACAAAACCACTCCATCAGAAGTGTCAGTCTCCTACGTGAATATTGAAACTATGGTGTGATATACCTAGATCTACAAGGCCACAGGCCTGAGATAGATGGGGTCTCCCCTGAAGGGGAAGGTGATTGCTGATGATTCTTCCCAGAGTACATCAACTGGGGAGGAGTACATCCTCAAACACAAAACTCTGACTCGGAAGCAAGGCTTGTGAATGCTTCCTGGGGGCAGGGAGAAAACATAAATGAGTGAAGCTGGCCAGATGATGCTGCAGCAAACTGAAGAGCATAAGGCCAATTGAAAAGTGGCAGCCAGTGCTCTACTCCAGCTAAATCCTGCCGTGTGCCAGTGGGGCCACATGTTGACAGAACTTGTGTGCATGTGTGTGTTTCAAAGCCATAAAAAATATTTTAATGTGATCATTCACAAATATAAATGCTTATAACTAAATTTTTAAGAAATGATTTTTAAGTAGAGCAGACCTAACAATATACCTGTATCAGATATAGTCCATAGGCTACCAGTTTGCAACCTCTGCCAGAAGAAAAGCCTAGCAGGAGGTGGCGTCCCTCAGAGACTTGATCTCCTGCTTTTAGAATAAGAGGAATCAGACTATTCAGTCTTATGCTCCTGAATGCTGGTAACTAGGACAATACCCTTAATATAGGCTGGACTGGGAACTAGGATAGGATAGAGCTAGTACCCACATAAAAAAACAAGGAAGCTCTGATATACAAGATGATCTAGTTTCATGCCACTTCTACATTAATTTCTCTTTAGACATCCATAAGAATTTCATAAAATCTTACATAAATTCTACCACTTCATTCATTATTGCCTTTGGATATTAAGGAAGAACTGGATGTCCATGCTTGGGTCAAATGCCTCTTCATGGCCTAGGAGTGGTTGCAGGGATAATTAGAGGAAACCGCTGAAGGGAAAGGTGGTTGAATTGTGGAGAACAATAGTCGGAATTAGGCAATTTTGCTACATCCTCCATTGTGGAGATTCTTTCTCCATTGCCAACCTTAATAAAATGAAAGTTTTGTTTTTACTAAGGTAGTTGTCTAATTTCTTATACCTTTCTGATGATCTTGACTAAATAACACCCTCAGAGTTTTTTCCTCTGGTGTATTCCCAAGAAATGAATAGTCCTCATTTTTAAGAAGCCAAATACCTGAGAATATATTTAGCCTTCTCAGTCATTCATACTGTGTATTAATGAAATTATTAAATGATTCACTAGAGCTGGTTCTATTAAGAAAAGAGACAGGGGGGAAATCCTGAAGGATAGAGGTGGGTTGAGGGAGAATTAGAGTTATGGAAGAAACCTGAGAGAAGGAAGAGGGAGATAGGACTTATAAAGAGCACATGTTGTCTCTTGCACTTTTGTGTAGGCTTCCTCGGCCTCCATAGTGTTAGGATGGTCAACTGAGACTTTAGTGCTGGAATATGTCATATGACCCAAAGAGGTAAAGAACCAAGGAACACAGGCATCTGAGGAAGTCCTCTTAATAGAAAGATAAAAACCGAAACAAATAGAAAAGTGAACTTAAAGGAGACAGAGACTGCAGGAAGAATACTCTAAAAATCTCTAACATACTATTTAAAAAAAGGAGAAATATATATATTTTAATTTATTTTATTTATTTCTCTCCACCCTCTCATTGTTTGCATTTGCTGTGTCCCTTTGTTGTGTGCTAGTCTTCTCTTTCTAGGAGGCACTGGGAACCAAACCCAGGACTTGCCATGTGGGAGGGAGGCATCTAATCGCCTGAGCCACCTCTGCTCCCTGCTCTGTTTGGTTTCTCATTGTGTTTCCTTGCTGTGTCACTTGGTTGCATCATCTCACTGCGTCATCTTGTTGAGTCAGCTTGCCACGACTGCCTGTTGCGTCAGCTCTTCTTGCTTATCTTCTCCAGGAGGCACTGAGAATCGAACCCGGACCTCCCATGTGGTAGGCGGGAGCCCAGTCGCCTGAGCCACATCCACTTCCCTATAATTTTTAAAGATTTATTTTATTTATTTCTCGCCACCCCCCTTGTTGTTTGCACTTGCTGTCTGCTTGTTGTGTGCTCTCTGTGTCTGCTCATTTTCTTTTTAGGAGGCACCAGGAACTGAACCCAGGACCTCCCATGTGGGACGTAGGCGCCTAATTGCTTGAGCCACCTCCACTCCCTGCTTTTTGCATCTCTCATTGTATTTCCTTGTTGTGTCTCCTCATTCCATCATCCTGCTGCATCAGCTTGCTGCGCCAGCTCTCTGTCTTACTCGTCTTCTTTAGGAGGCACCAGTAACCAAACCCGGGACCTCCCATGTGGTAGGCAGGAGCCCAACTGCTTGAGCCACATCCACTTCCCAGGAGGAAATATTTTATCCACAAAAATAAAACAGGATAAAAAGAAACATTGTTTTTTAAAAAGCTTTGTAAAAACATAGCATAAATGATAAACTCAGAAGGAATGGGAAATAATAATAAAAGAGCCTTCCAAAAAGAGAACCAAAAAGACACAGAAATAGAACATAAGATACAAGATTAAGAGAATTAGAGGGCTGTTGCAGGACTTGGAACATTCAAATAATAGACATTCTAGAAAGAGCAAACAAAGGAAACAGAGGGGAATAAACTGAAATACTTGAATTTCTTGATAGAAAAGGCCTACCCAGTAGCCTAGCATGAATATTGAGCCATATCAAGACACACATCATTGTGAAATTTCATAACACTGGGACAAAGAAGAGATTCTTCAAACTTTCAGAGAGGAAAAGCAAAACAGGCCAAGTACAAGAAATCTAAAACCAAAATGGCTTCTGACTTCTCATAAACAACACTGACAGATACTAAATGAGCAATGTCTTCAAATTCTGAAGGAAAAATGTTTCCAGCCTAAAATTTCTTACCAATTGAACTATTAATGAAGATTAAGGACAGAAAAATTTTAAATTGTTTGTTCATTCCTCAATCCTGAGGATTTGGGAATGGAGATGCCCAGTCTGCTTCCAACTGAGAGGGGACTTAGATAAGGACAGAATATTAATATTTTGTGCATACAAAGTCTAAAAAATATTTAATTCCCATGCCCCATTTCTTAGAAAGTTACCTGGCCTCCAAAACAAAGGGGTTACCCTAGACAGAGAAATACTTGAAATTGTGAAACAGAGGATGAAAACAGGTGAGACATGAAGGATAATGGTCATCAGAACCAGTCCAGACCAGAGCATCAGAAACCTCTAGGAGAAATTGTTTGACCTAATTTAATGGAATATATATGCATCCTAAATTATTGAGAGATTTAGATAATTGACTAAGAATTTGAGGTTGAACTCATGAAATACAGAAGTCTAAACAAGTGAAAATCCAAAAATATTAATCGTAGGGAAAACAAAAATTGCTCAAGAAAGAAAAAGTATGGCCCAGCTGTGAATGTACATCATAAATCACAGTCATTATTGAAAGACTAAATATTGATTTCCATATCAAGTAACATGATTAGATATTAGGACATATCCTCCAAATGAAACAATTTACAAAGCTGAAGTAAATATATTTTTTAAAGTCCTTTTTTAAGCATGCTATCTACCAAAACAGTAAGGATTTGTGAGTTCAAAATCTAAGTAAATGAGGAAACCTGGAGCAACAAAGCCACTTTTACCTTGAGGTTATTTTATAAACCTGGTAAAATTGGACTTTAGATTATATTACTTTGTGAGCCCTGTGAAGAGAAGACAAATTCCAGAGCCTGGTGAACTGGTGAGTTTAATAAAAGAGACTTTTCTCAAAAGCTAAGATCCTCAAGGGCTATACCCTCTGTGTAAGGTTGAACCAGAAGTATATCCATCCCATATACTACCCTCAGAACACCACAAGAGAATATTCCCTGGATATGAGTAAAGCTGATGTAAAAGAATATCCACAAATAATTTTCCAGAGAATATGAGCAACTCAGTGTCTAAAGTTACTAAGTGTATACAGACACTCAGCACAATGAGCAAAAACTGACATAGAAAAACAAACCCACCAAGATCTCATTTATTGGATTTATGATACTCAGGACATAAAGTAATTATCCTTCCCATGTTCAGAAAGAAAATCTAAGCTAGAAAATAAAACCAAAAGGACTGAGAAGATTTGAAAAAGAATGAATAAATATCTAGGAATGAACAAAAGTATAATTGAAATAAAAATTCAATTAAAATTAACAACAAATTAGTTAAAGCTGAAGAGAGAATTGGAGAACTAGAAGAGAGGTTAGAAGACATTATTCGGAAAGCACAGAAGAACAAAGTGATGTAAGGTATGAAAGAGAAATAAGAGTCAGGAAAGTTTAACAAACTATAAAATTGGGTTCTCAGAAGGAGAGGAAAGAAAGAATGGGGGCAGAAGCAGCATTTGAAGTAATGGCTAAGAATTTTTGAACACTGATGAAAGATACCAGTAGATTCCAGAATCCCAATAAACCCTAAGCAGGAAAAAAGATTTACATATCAAGACACATAATACTGAGACTGTAGAACACAAATCAAAAATTTAGGAAGTATTTTTTAAGAGGCAGATTACCTTCAAAGGAACAACATTTAGACTGATAGCTAGCTTTTCAAGAACAATGGTTTTGCCTTCTATGTGCTGAGAGAAAATAACTATATACCTAACATTCCATATCCAGAAAAGGCATCTTTCAAGAATTAGGGTGAAGATGTCATTAACATGGCAATGTGAGACATCCCCTGAAAACACCTCCCCAAAGATTCAGCAAATAAAAGGACAAATACCATTTGCTTAAAACTCTAGAG
>JAQZBX010068759.1:0-15694 GCA_029593785.1 Cabassous unicinctus | reverse complement strand
AAAAAAAAAAGCATGGTACTGGTATAAAGATAGATGCATAGACCAATGGAACTGAATTGTGGTTCAGAAACAGACCCTCACATCTATGGTCAAGTGATTTTTGATAAGCCTGTCAAACCCACCCAGCTCGTGCAGAACAGTCCATTCAACAAACAGTGCTGAGAGAACTGGATATCCACAGCCAAAAGAAAGAAAGAGGACACCTATCTCACACCTTATACAAATATTAACTCAAAACGGATCAAAAATCTAAATATAAAAGCAAGAATTATAAAGCTTCTAGAAGAAAATGTAGGAAAACATTTTCCAGACCTAGTGATAGGTGGTGGATTCTTAAAGGAGATAAGAGAAGGACTGAGATGGACTACTAAAGCTTAATGTGAGTTGAAGTTTTAATTAACTTTACTGTAAAAGTATGGAAATGTATAGAGTTGATGGTGTACATAACAGTAAGTAACAACTGGTTTATAAATGGGAAAGTGGCTGGAAAGGGTAGTCTAGGGATGTAAATATCAATTGAAAGAAAGTTAGAGAATAATCTAGGGACTGAATAACACAATAAACCCAGAGGTGGATGAGAATTGTTGTTGATGGCACAGATGCAAGAGTGCCCTTTGTGAGCTAGAGCAGATGTACATCACTATTGCAAGGTGGTGGGAATGTGGAGAAGCATGGGAAAAAATACAACTGGAGTGACCTATGTACTGTGGTTAGCAGCAATACTGTAATATTCATGCATTTATGCCAAAGATGTACTGTTGATAATGTAGGAGTATGGAAAAAGTGTGCTAAATGTACTCTATGGACCATTGTTTGTGGTAATAATCTCATAATCTATAATAAATGCTATACCATGGTGTGGTGTGTTGATACGGTGTGTTGTATGGGAATTCTGCACATATGCATGATTGTTTTATAAGTTCACAACTTCTGTAATAAAAATATATTTAAAAAAATAATAATAGAGTCAGTTGGGGGAAAAATACATGAAAAGTAAGATATAGTTAGTAATAAGATTTTGATGATATTCTTTCATAATTTATAACAAATGTCTCACAACAATGCAAGGTGTTGGTGGTGGGTTAATATATGGGACCACAGTATGATGTTATGCATGCTTGCTTTGTAAGTTCACAACTTTTACTATACACTTATTATTTATGTATGTTCATGTATAAACGATATAAAAATAATAATAATAATAGGGTGGGTTGGGGGAAAATACACCAAATGTAAGATACTTTGGTTAGTAGTAATATTTTGAGGATGCTCTTTCATCATTAGTTAAAAATGTTTCACAACAATCAAAGTACTGGTGGTGGGGTGAGGTATGAGAGCCCTGCACGGTGTTATGTATGTTTGTTTTGTGAGTTCGCAACTATTACTATACACTTATTGTTTATGTATGTTTATGTGTGAATGATATACCTCAATAAATTTAAAAAAAAATATGAAGAACCCATATTAGTAGTACCATAGTTGTACAACATCGAATGCTGCTTTTCACTAAAAATTGCACCTCCTAATATTCAATTTATGACCTCTGTTGCCACTGAGTCAATGCCTTCCCCAATTCATATCAGTGGAGAATGAGACAGCTGTTGCCTGAAAAGCAGGTGGAGATACTGTGTTTAATTTAATTTGATGATGATGATGATAGAAAACACTTGCTTGAGTAGTGCTTACGATGTTCGAGGCACTGTTATTAGTACTGTATATACAAATTCTTTTAATCAGCACCACAACCTGCAAAGTAGGAGTTATTGTAAGCCCGATTGACAGATGAGGAAACTGAGAGGAATGTTAACTAAATTGCCAAGATAATGCTGTCAATAAGTGGAAAAGCTGGAATTTGAACTCAGGCAGTTTGAATACAAAACCCAGGCTTTTTTTTTTTACACACTATCTGTCTTATATAAATCAGTTCTTTCAACTTTTTAAAACTGCCCTTTTCTTCTGAGAGCCCCATCTCCATCAGATCATGAACACAGTGGCTGCAAGAATTTTCATATCTATACTGCCTGCACCTCCTTGATAATCTCTAGTCTTTATGTGCCAGAGTCTTTCACCTCTCTCCTTTAGGAAAATCCCATCCCAGTCTTCCACCTCAATTCTTCATAAAAATTTTTGGATTTATGGGAATGAAACTGTTGCTCTTATAGGTTTTTAGTAAGGGAAGGAATGGGTGTGACAGAGGAGTGATGTTATGAGGATATAGGGAAGATGTTCATTTACTGGGCCTTGGAATCAGGTAGGAAATGCTTTCCAGAAATTTTCATTAGTAACCTCTAATTTTCCCATAGAAATTTTATAAAGTACAATTAAAAACAGCTACAGTTGTAATACTTATCAAAATAAGAATAGAAGGAAGGTTCCTAAATCTTACAGAGTATCTATAAAATCCTACCAAAAAAATCATACTTAATGGTAAATTATTGAAAGCTTCTCTTTGAAATTAGTTCCCAAAAACCAAGGGAAAACTAAGCAGGCTAGTTACTAGAAGACATTTGGGAGGCTTCTGGGGTGCTATTAATATTCCATTTCATTATTCAGTTACAAGTTACAGGCATGCATTGAATTTGTTAAAAATTCACCAAGGTGTAGTATGCTTAGGATTTATGTACTTTACTGTATATATGTTGTATTAAAATTAAAAGATTGTTTTTTTTAAATGTTACGATTTATTTACCAGAGGTATAGATTGTAATGTTATCTAAAATCTGAAGTCAGATATCTAGTAAGTCACAGAGTCAAGACTACAAAAAAATCATCTGAGACCAGTGTCCATATTCTCAAACACTCTGAAGCTCCATATTATTAATAACCAAAGGGCTTTTTTTCACTAAGTAGAGAGTCTCAATACCCATTGTGAAATGTCATTTCTATGGAAATAACTGCTTCCATGATCCAGGAAATCAACATAAAGTAGAAATTGCTAGAATAAAACCTAATCCTAGGTTGGCAACCACTGGCTTCAATATTGAATAGAGTGAAATACAGAATTACTGTTAGGGCAATATGATAGTAATAACAGCAAATACAAAAAGGAAACAAAGTATACTTTTAAACCACAAAATTTGGAGGAGCTTAACATGACATTTTCTCAGACTTTGAGAGTTATCCAAGCAACAAAAATATCTTTTGTCATCTCATGATGGAGAACTACAGAGATTCAATTCAAAATGCCTAGTAAGTCTGTGAGCTTGATGACTGCACACCAGGCCAGCATTCCGGGAAACTGTGGACGTTAATGTAATTAAGAATGCCAAGAGTGTTTTAAATGAAAGGAGATCAGTTATTGACGTGTTGAAAGGTTCATTTGAGGTTTTTAGAAGGTTTTGAGCAAAGTTTATTTTTTGAAAGTGTATCTAAAGACTTACATTCCCCTAGAACTTTGCTGAATCTTTAAAAAGCAATAAATATCTCTCAGCATAAAACAACTTTTATCTCACTCATTCATCCAATCACACATCCAGCCAGCCATTGGACCCCCTTCTAAGTGCCAGGTACTATGTTAAGAGCCAGGCACAAAAGGACAAATAAAACAAGAACCATGCCTCAAAGCAGCTCCCAGTCTCGGAAGATAAATACTATGATATAATGTGACATTATAGGTGAAAATCAAAAAAATGTTGAACACCATGTGCTAAGTCATAATTTCTTGAGTCATATTTTCATTTTGACTATTGGGGATTGAATCATGTCTCCCACAAATGCATGTTCAGATCTCAAACCCTGATCCTGAGGGTATGAACCCATTCATAAATAGGACTTTTGAAAATGTTGTTAATTAAAGTATTCCCAAACTGAAAGAGAATGGGCCTTAATCCAACACGGCTGAAGTCCTTAGGAGCAAAGGAAATTGCACGTGGAAGAAGAAGCTACAGGGAGTAAGTCAAAGGAATCTAGAAGAGAAAGAAGAAGACAGGGCCATTTGCATCGCCATGTGATAGAAAAGTCAAGGATCAAGGCTCACTGGCAGCCAGCCCCAGAATGCCATAGTCTTTGGGGAGAAAGCATTGCCTTACTGATACCTTGACTTTGGATTTCTCATAGCCTCATAAAACCGTGAGTCAATACATTCTCAATGTTTAAGCCACCTCATTGCATGACATTTATTTATTTATTTTTTTTAAGATTTATTTATTTATTTATTTATCCCCCCCTTGCTGCTGTGCTTGCTGTGTCCATTCACTGTGTGTTTTCTCCGTGTCTGCTTATCTCCCCCTTGCTGTGAGGTCCCGCTGCTTCAGCCCACTGTGCCGCGCGGGCCGGCCTGCCCTCACAAGGAGGCCCTGGGAAGCGAACCCGGGGCCTTACACATGGTAAACGGGGCCTCTATTGATTGAGCCACACCCGCTTCCCATGATATTTATTTTAGCAGCTGTGAAACTAAAACAGTGGCTAACATTTATTGAGTGCTTCCATTGTGCCAGATTGGGAAACTGAGATTCCAAAAGATTGAGCCAAGTACTCATAGTTATAAAGCTAGTAATTCCAGGCTGTATGGGTCCAGAGTTCTCTTTCTAGACAGTTACACAAAATTAACCCTTAGAGGCACAGAAACATGGAATATAGAGGCTAAAAACTTCAAAGTAACTCTTGGAGATGGTAACAGGGGTTTATCTCAGTGTGAGAATCACATTGTAGTTTTTACTCTTTTAACAAACTGTTACTTTTCTGACACAGCTCAGATCCTTTGCTTTTTCATTCAATCCTTTGAGGACTATTTTATACCTGCATTCATACTGTCTAGATTTGTGCATCAAGTCTAAGGTTTAAATGATTAACTTGTTTCAATATATTACCTTTAAAAAGAAAAAGAAAAAAAATGTCTATCTTGCCCTGGCTTGTACAATCACAGTACTTGGAACTGTGGGTGTGCACAGTGGTTTCCTGGCAGCTCGAGGTCGCCGAGGTGGGTAAGGGAGACTGTTTCTCTTGCACTTTGGCCCACCCACCCCCATTCTGGGACCTTGGGTGCTCGCATTTACAAGCATGAATACCCAACAACAGAACCTCACTACCGCCAATGCAGACGTTCACAAGGGCATGGGTCACATCAGCTCCTTTGTTCTGCCCATTTTCTAAAACATTCGGTCTCTTTCAATTGCCTCATCTTTCTCCTAGGCTTGCCCTCCCTCTTCCTTCTGCAGATCCACCACTTTCGGCCTTGATGTGCTTCCCCTATTATGTGTTTATTTCCCTGAAGAGCCAAACTTAACAAGTAGGCACACAGTAAAAATTCTAATGGTTGTTTGTGATGGATGTGATGTTGTGCGAAGCAGATGGGAAATTAGCAGCTGCCTCCTGCTAGGAGGGGTACAGGCATCTCTGTCAGCATCTCAACAGACACAATGGACCTTGCTGGGCCCTCTGGGTACTGGACAGGCTACTGCAGAGGGACACCAGTGAAAATCCTCACTGCCCTGTGGGAAGCCTACCTGCATAGAGGATTGGGGTACAGAACATTAGCACAAATGAGGGAGTTAAGACAGCAGCATCTGCCTCTTCACACTACTTCCTCTTGATGCATGGCTGGGATTAAATGAGAAAGTTAAGTTAACATAAGGAAGGTGCTATCAGTAATTATAATAATAGCTAAACATGGCTTGTTCCCTATCCAGGCTTTTTCTATCTCACTTTTACTTACATACCAAAAGTTAAGAAAATGCCATTGTTAACTTTTCTGATAGTTAACAATGTCATTTCGGCTTCATGGGCCTGGATATTCAGGTTCCCCTGTTTTACAACTCAGTATTATGATCTGTGGTTAACCAAATAAGACAATGCAGTGAATTGTCTCTGATCCACCCCAGTGAAGTCACGAAATCACACATCAGGAAAGGTCTTAGAAGCTGGAATGTGCTAAAAACCCCAATATATATAACAGAAGGAAAAAACTATGCTTAAACACAGCTATGATGCCATGGGTGTTTACTTGCACCCGCGTTACCTTCCACAGTTTAAATTCCTGAGGAGCAGGGCCTATATAAATGAGAAAATAAGGAAATGTCCATGTATCATAGCAGCTGAACATGGACTAAGCCACAATACAGAAAAAGTAAATTAATATCTAAAATATTTGATGAAACAGCACTTCTGTTAATCAGCCAGTATCTAGTTTTTCATAGCTATTGAATTTGCCTCATAACTCAAATCTCCCTAGCAACATATAAAGATAAGTGAAGTTATTAGATGAAAAAGATGAGAGAAGAATTTGAGATTTTCATAAGCAATTTTATCACTGTCTCTTTGAATTATCAATTGCAAAATATCAGGTTTCCCTGTTATTTAAAATATTAATGAAAATCTCTCAAATCTGGTGCTAATTTTTTTTAAAAGACAGGAAGAAAGTGAATGATTTTAAAGTCTCCTTTAAATACACAGAATGCGCTCTTAAAAAAGTCTCCTGTGTTATCTTCTCCCATCCCTCAATTTATATTCCAAATATCCTTTACAACTTGGCACATTTACATTCAAAGTAAATGTTTGAGCTTATTTTTAAGAGTCATTTTATGAAATATAACAAATATACAACACTAATACATGGTGTTAATCATGGAATGGTTTATGGAAAAAATACACCAAATATAAGCTATGGACTATAGAAAGCAGTAATATGAGGGTGTTCTTTTAACATTTATAACAAATGTATCACAACAACATCACGTGTTGTTGGTGGGGCGATGTATGGGAATCCTGTATGGTATGCATGACTGTTTTAACTCACAGCTTCTAAAATTAAAAAAAAAATCACATGCAAAAAAAGTCATTTTAATAGACATTAGCAGGTGGTTTAATAAAGAGATAACTTTAAGGAAATTCTCATTATGTTCTCCTCTTCATATAATATTTTCAGAATTTGTATTAAATGACTGAAAGCAGAAAATATTGAGGCTGAGATTCTCCAAGTGCATTTGTAATCGACTTTGATCTATTTACAGAGTAGAGTTTTTATTCATTATTTCCCTTCAAATGGCAAAATTCATATATGAGTACTTGTTCTTCACTTATAACAAATATTGTATTTCAGTACTTTTAAGCTGCAAAGTTTATATTCTGTGATGAGATGAATTTCCTACTAAACCTGGGTTTCCCTTCCCACTTTTGATGATGGATTGCCTTGATTGGACAAAAATAAAATAACATAAAATAAAATAAGGAGCTGTCAATCTGTTTTCTTTTCAGGTCTTTTCTGTCCCTTTTGAAATTACTTACAGCCCGCTTTTTGTAGCTTTGTAACTGGCCTGACCTAATTTAATTACCATGACTTGTGTGGTTTAAAGAGAAATACTTTTATTCAATCTACTTTGTGTATGTTTCCCTTCCTTTCATACAATGCTCTATATTTTAGCATTCAAACCCCTTGTTACTTCTTTCTTTATTGGGCTAACACAGAGTTGGTTTTTATAGTGTTGTCTATACTCACAAATATTCTTTGACGATACGCTGCTCCCTCCTCTGCTGTATCTGTTTGTGTGCTGGGAATCCTGGTCCTTTGTGGAACCCAGACTAAGCATTCTTTGACTTGAACCACATAGCATCACTACTGTACGTGTCTCTGTGCAGAACCAACTGCTCTAATTCAGAAAGAAAAAGAGAAAAAAAAAAAAAGAGGAGACTGAAAGAAACATGGCAGGGACTTGGGGCTTAAAAACACTGTATTTAAAAATTCCAGTCCACGGAATATACTACCAGACCCAGGAAAAGATTAGACATTCTTTGAGCTATTTAAAATGGAAAGCCTATTTCTGTTATTCCAAATTCACTACAAGTCTTGTAAAGGAAATGCATACCATTTTATTGGTGCTTTCTTCCTGAGAAAAGAAGGCATGCAGAAAGATTTTCACAGTAAAAAGATCTAGCTCTCTGGCTTTTGAGCTATATGCTCTAATAAAATGAACATCATCATAACAAGGGCAGTGAATAACAAGCATTAGGATCTCACGAGGGAGTGTTTAGATTGGTTGGAGTTAATCTATTAACCTCCTTGAGCTCACTTGATATGTACCATCTGAGAGAGCCCTTTATTTTTCACAGAAAGGAACATATGCCAAATACTTATGAGGAATAAAACAAAGTGCAAAATCAGATCTGAGTTCTGAACAGATTATGCCTTGCTACAGGTGTTGTACAGCCTTTTGCCCGCCCCTACAGACCTTCCTCTTAAAAAAGGTTCCCACAGCGCGGTGCCTTTGCAAATTGTCCCACAGAAAATGTGAATGGGGCCTATTCTGCCACAGGCAACACCATCTGAAATGGCACAAAAACCTGCTGTTCTGCAAAACAGACCGTTCTATTAAAAAAAAAAAAAAGAGTCAGAGAAAAAGAAATTCAAGAATGCTTGTTTCCCTTCACAAACTTTGGTTTGCTTGGGCACATGTAAAGAGATTTTTATCTTGCAAATGAAGTGAAAAAAAAAAAATCTCGAAGACTTCATTAAGAAAAAAGTTCTGTTTGAACTGTATAAATAATATTGTACCTTAAACAAACAGAAGGAGGCTTTTTATAAGTGCCAAAAGCCAAAACCCTGAAGATTAGCTGTGAAATAGTTTTGTTACCTCACTTCTCACAATATGTCAAAATTGCCAAGAAAATGGTTTCCTGCCACTTTGGTCTTTAGATAATGCCAGTTCCCTTTAAATTAATCATTAGCCAGAGAACACAAAGAATAAATGTACTGAAACAATGTCAAAAATCCTGCCACAAGAGGTCACAGTTTATACCAAATTAATTAGTATGCTTGTGTTACGTTTAATTTGGGGAAACAGATATTTCTGTAGCATCTTAAGTAATATATGGTTGATACTAAATAGTTTTTATCCCTCAACCTCCTATGGGCTATAGCTCCTTTGTTCACAAGAGTTCATTAAAGATGTAGAGAACTTGATTTCTGAGTTAATAACTCTGGTGTTAATCACAGAAGTATCGCGGAAATCTGGTACTAACCAAAGATTGCAAATGTCACCACCAGAGAAGGGGCCAGGTTTTGGTGCTATAAATCCTTCAGATATAAAGGAAGCGGGAGGGCGGGGGGACTAGGTGGAATTCACAAAGTTGCTGAAAGAAGTTCATAGTTTGATAGAAAATATCAAACTATACAAATTCTGAACTATATACAGTTTGAAATAGAGGTATATGATTTTCAAAAGTACATACTAATTATTTCCAATTTAATTATATGATTTGGGCAAAATTTAAATATTAATTTAGCCATGACTATGTTTTTTCACATACCTCTTTAAAGATAATGTGGATAAAATTAATAGCCCTACAAATAAAGAGAGATAAATACAGTAAGATTAGGATAAGCCATCTTAATATTTCTAGATCATCCAAAAATAAGATCTATCTTGGCAAAAAAATCTGAAATTTATATGAAACATAACACATTTGGAATTAGGATAATTCTAAAATGATAGTAAGGGAAAATTTTTAACAGCTAAAGATTAAAATATAATTTAAATCTAGAGCAATTAAATGATTCAGTATTGATTTAGAAATAAGCAGACCAAAGAGTGGAAGAAAATAAAGAATTTAAAGTTAGAACTTACTACATGTAAATTTTGGTTTATGAAAATTGGTAAGATTTCAAACAGTGGAAAAAAATAGATTACTCAATAAATGGTAGTCTTTTGGGGGGGGGGGAGTAATTCGAATACTTACCTCATCCTTTCAACAAAATTAATTTCAGATGGATAAAAATTTAAAGGTGAAAGAAAAAGAGATAAAACAGCCCTTGAAGCCTAGGAAGAAAATGTGTATTTAAAAAATAATCTCAGCAGGAAGAAACTCTTTTTTTCACCAAGACTGAAAAATCACCATTAATAAAGAAAAATATCAACCAATTTAACCACAAAATTATGAAATTAGTTGCATATTATTTCCTAGAGCTGCTGAAACAAATAACCACTGGGTAGCTAAAAACAACAGAAATCCATCCTTTTGGTTCTGAAGGCCAGAATTCCATGGTCAAGGTGTCACATGGCCGTGCTCCCTGGAAGCTGGAAGCTCTTCCTCCCTGGTGGCTCCTGAAATCCTGTGGCGTGTGGCAGCACAACCCCACACACTGCCTGTCTTCACCTGACTTTCTTCACATGGCCGTCTTCCCTGTGTCTCTCTGCCTTTTTCTTTTCCTTCTCTCATAAGGACATACTCATTCAATTTAGGATCGATCCTAATTGACTTTGTGCTCACCAAGTTCCTTACCTTAATTATATCTGCAAAGATATTTATTCCAAATAAGGACACATTTTGAGGTTCCAAGTGGGCATGAATTTTGGGGGACAATATCCAACCCACTACATATGCCCATTTGCCAATAAGCTAAAACACATATTTAAAAATCTAGGTGAAAATGTTAGCAAAATAAATGGCAAAAAAGCAGGTTTTGACGTCTGAAATATACAAGAGCATTTATGATTAGAAAAACTAAGTATTCCAAGAGAAAATTGAAGTATATAAAAAGCAATTCAATTCATATATGTAATAGTAATAACTGATGAGTTTCAAGCTCTGTTCCAAAGAAATCATATGCATCATGTTATTGCATTATCATAGAAAATTAGAAGATTTGTGCATTCTATTATCTCAATTTTGAAGATAAGAGAATTGAAGCTCAGAAAATAATGTGTTCAAACTAAGAAAATTAAAGAGTAACAGAACAGGGACTTAATTTGTCTGACTCCAAGTCCATGCTCTTACTTACTGTAGCAGTTTGTCATTATTTATGAATTCCAAAAAATAGATATTGGATTATATTTTGGCCTTTTCCTCTGGGCATATTAGATTATATGGGAGTCAGAGGTTTCACTTTTACTTGATTAAATAATGATTGGGGCTTTGATTTGGCCACATCAGTAGGACATTGAGTCCCTGCCCCCTTGATGGGTGGGGACTCATGGAGGAAAAACATGGCAGAGGAGAGAGTTAGACTTTTGATGCTGGAGCCCTGGGAAGTAAATACACAGAGAAGCAGACATGTGAAGAAAGAGATAAGGCTCTGCTGGACACAGCACAGGCACCAGGAAGAGACAAGCTGTTCACCTGATAGTTTTCAGCTGGCCTTATGGAAATAGCAGAGCAGCTGAGCCTGGAGAGAAACAAACCCCAGGGAGAGAGAGAAGCCTTATGCTAACCTACAGCTGAGAAAGGAAGGAGCCAGGACCACGGAGCCTTAGGAGGAAGAAAAAGGCTGAACCCGCTCAGAGACTGGCAGCCATCTTGCTCCAACATGTGGCAACAGACTTTGTGAGAGAAGTAACTTACACTTTACGGCCTTGTGAATGTAAGCTTCTATCCCAAATAAATACCCTTTATAAAAGCCAATAGAGTTCTGGTACTTTGCATCAGCACCCCTTTGGCTGACTAATACACTTACTATTCTGTAATGTGTCCCATAAGTGAAAAAATATTAAAGTTTGCTACTCTAAACCTGAGCTCCAAAGAGCAGCAGCATTGGCATCATCCAGAACCTAAGTCTCCACCTCAAACTCACTGAATCAGAATTTGCCTTTTAACAAGATTCCCAGGTGATTCTTAGGCACATTAAAGTTTGATAAGCACTGGTCTAATATACATCTGAAAATATGTTCCAGTCCCATATCAATCAAATAAATGATAATCAAAACAATATTTAAATTTTTTTCTTCACTTGCCAGATTGATGTAGGTGTTGATTTAAGCCACGAAGTTTATAGTAATTTAAAGCTCTGGAAGTCAGAAATCCCAAAATGGGTCTCATGAATTTAAAATCAAGGTGTCAGCAGGTCTGAGTTCCTTTGGGAGATTTGAAGGAGACTCCATTTCCTTGCCTTTTCCAGGGATTTGGAGGCTGCCTTTGTTCCTTGGCTCATGGACCCTTCCTCCATCTTCAAAGCCAGCTGTGCAGCATCTTCAAAGCTCATGCTCTCTGAGCATCACATTGCCTTCTCTGCCTTCTTATAAAGACTTTTGTAACATCTTTGGATCACCCAAGATAATCCAGCTAATCTTCCCCTCCTAAAATCCTTAATTTAATCACATCTGCAAAGTCCTTTTGCCATGTAAATTAACATACAGGTTCCTGGGATTAGGGCATGGACATATTTGGGGTCCATTTTTCTGTCTACCACACACACAAAGAAATGGCCATTATAGTGTTGTTTAAGTAGTAAACAACTGAGAGCAACACAAATGTCCATTCATTTAAGGGATTGTGGTATTTCATGTAATGCAATACTATGTGGCCATTAAACATTATGGAGGAAATATTTATTGAAGGCAATATTTCATATTTTGATGTGAAAGAAAAGCTAGTTACAAACAGTTCTCACAGACACACATACATACAAAGAGAGGCAAAGAGTAAGGCAAGGTAAGAAACACAGAGAAAGAGAGAAAACTAGAAGTTTCACCAATATATTAACAGTATTTCCGAATAGTGGATTTTTACTTTCTTAATTATAATTTTCTACATTATTTGATTTCCTTACAATAAGAAGTCATTATTTTATTTTCATTCACCAATCACATTTTACTATAAATCTAAATATTTACAAATTTACTTTCCAGACCAATTATTGGCATATAGCCCTTAGCAATGAGATTTGTTAGCCTGAAAATGTACAATGTGCATGATCTGATTTGGTATTTTGATCTTAGGCTATATGCTGCACAGAAGGCTGGAAGAGCTATCTGGATGGAAAGCAAAAGATTTAGCTTGATTGTATGTAACCATGTAAATAAAGATAATTATACTTTTATTTAACTTTTGGTAACCAAATTATAGCCTTGATAAACATTCTCGGGACACAATTGCACTTTGGCTCACTTTTGTGCCTAATGTGCAAGATTTGACAGACAATGTTTAACTCCTGGAGTGTGGGATCATAAACAGACCAGAGATTTCTCTAGTAAGAAACCTATAACCAGTGTAATGCTGGGCCAAGCGGACCAGATGAAACATGCACTTGCACTTCCAGCAGTCCTAAGGCAGATGGTGATGGAGGGGTCATGTTGTTTTCACTGGTCTAAGAACAAAAAACAAATTTTCCTCTACTTTATGAACATGCCTTCTTAACCACAAGACAGTTTCGATAAACCAGGGGAATATCAACAATTTAGGTGGAGACTTGAGCATATAAAAAGAACTTGGGATTATTATGAAATCAAGAGATTCTGTTCAATTAAATATTTTAGTAATGCCAAGGGATGTCATTACTGTTTTCAAGGTGCAGTAGCGGTATCATGGGATAAGTAGGAAAGTGCCTCCCACAAGCTCTTAAAAATATTAGCCAACCTTAAATGATCACTTTCCATGGGCCAGGCTCCTTGCTAAGCACTTTACTCATAATATCTCACTTGGTGCTCACATGAGCCCCATCAGATAGATACGATTATTAACTGAATTTTACAAATGAGAAAATCGAGAACTATAGTGGTTAAGGGACTTGTTGAAATTCACACAGCTATTAACTGTCACAGGCAGGATTCAAACTTAGAAAATTAGACTCCAGAGTATTGTGGTGAATCATGATCCCACATGGTTTCCCTTGCTGTTCACATTTCTGGGACAATGCCTGAAAGGGCTCTTGACAGCAAAGCTCAGTAATCCCTGTTGTAATAAGTTTAATCTATTGGGCTACTACTTAAGCACAATACACAAATATAATCTAATCTTGAAGTAGAAACTGAAACAGCCTTTCACCTCACTCACCACTTGAACTGTCCAAAAGCTTACACTGAGCAGTTTGAAAGTTAAATCTTGGCAAGCCATGATTTTCAGGATATACATTAGAGCTGGACCCAACTCAATGGCCAGGAGCCTCCCCACTGAAGAATTTACCTCCTTTCTCTCTCTCCATTTCCCCTAATTCTGCTGGATTCACTGTTTCCTGACACCCCTCTCTCCTGCTTCCAATCCAGTTGTGATCTCCTCCCATGCCTAATTTGTGATCCTCAGATGCCAAACTGTCTTAATGAAGGTGAAGAAAAAGGCAGGGCCAATCAGCAGTTCCTGATCTTCCCCTCTTCCCACCTCTGCCACACAGCTATTCCATCAGCTCCAGGCTGGTTTCCACAGTAGCATCTCCAGACCCAACCTGCCTTGTTCGTTTATTCCAACAAAGACATTCTACTCCTGGTATCAGTGCTTAGTCTCAGTCAGTTACTATAAGTCAGGATGGACTACATGGAGTCAGGGCTTCTAGGGAATGTGGGTGTATTTATTTTAACCTTTGTTTACCTTTGAAGGTGTGGTTGTCTCTGTTTCTTAAAGCTGCCATACAGGAGTTTCCCAAGTCAATCTTTCCCAGCCAGAGGAAGGCCACAGTCCCACAAAGGGAGTGCAGACTTCCTCCCAATTGTCCTGGAGGGGGAATGTGGCAGGGACCAAGAAGGGTGCCAGGAGCTTTTTCCACAGCTCTCCAAAACTCCACTTTCTTGACCTGCCCAGCAAATGCAGCCCTTGAACTGTCTTCCACAGCTCTGAGGAAGCATAGAGTCTTTAGGTCCCCTCTTCTGCCTTAGTCCAGGGCTGACTGGAACAATAGCCCTCAGAGCTGGGACAAGAGTGATTCAAAGTCACTGATCAAAAGCTGTGATCAGCAATCAGTCCGTGTCCACCCTAGATCCTGAGGAACTGGATTTTTATGTTCTCTGCTGGCACCAAGAAGCCTCTCCATAGGCTAGACCCTGTGGAGGCCTCTCACATGAGTGGGGCATGAGTACCGATAAAATCTGTATGGAGAAAGCAATTTACTTGGCTTTGCTGTAATTTGCCAGCCTCTTCCTCCTGCTCTTCCCTGTTTGCTGTACAGTATTCCCCTGGACTCTGGAGTTTTGAAATAGTTGATTCAGATAGTTCCTGCCTGCTTAATTGTTGTTCTATTGGAGGGACTGATTCCTAGAGCTTCCTACTCCACCATCTCCCCATAATCCCCCTATTTTTTTTTTTCATTTTGTGTAAAAGGCATGAAAATTAAATGCTCCAATGAGATCAGTTTAAATGGTTGACAATGGGACAGCTTAGAAAAGAGAAAAAAGAAACTAAGAAAGGATTGATAAACAGAGAAAAATGGAGAGTGAAGGAATTGGAAGTCTTCTGGACATTGAAGGTTGAATCAGAATGTGGTACAGAGAAAGATGAAAGACCAACAGATTTTGTTCAGACAATGGAATGGAATATTATAGTTATATATGTCAGACACGGAGTGATGTCGGTGATAAGTACTGGTTGAGTCAACAGTTAAGTGTTACTGCAAGGAGATAACATATTTATTGAAGTTAAAGAGACAAAGGAAAACTAAAATCAAATAGTGGTAGATCATCCTTCATTTGATCTGGACGTTGGAATTATACAGCATTATGGCTGTAGATGAATTAGGAAGAAAGACTGAAAAATTTGCCAAAGTTCTTAATACATGTGAAGGAGTAGTCAGTACTCTGAAAAAATATTTGGAAAAAATTCATATTCTGTATATATAGAAGAAAAAGCAGCTTTCACTTAGGAGGGCTTTAGTTGCTACCTTAGGGGAGATCCCACATTCATTTATGATGAGAAGTTGGATATCTTTTTGTGACACACTGGGTATTTAGTGCATACCGACTTGCATTTATAATAATTATGTTTGGTGAACACTCAACTAGCAAGAGAGTAAATATAGCTCATGCCAACAGAGCTAGTGCAATTATTCCTTAGCATTGGTCAATTT
>JAQZBX010068758.1:0-15698 GCA_029593785.1 Cabassous unicinctus | reverse complement strand
TTATTGCATGCTTGGAATATCTCTTCCACCCTTTCATTTTCAATCTGTTGGTATCCTTGGATCTAAGGTGAGTCTCTTGCAGAGAGCATATTGGTGGCTCATATTTTCTTATCCATTCTGCCAGGCTGTGTCTTTTGATTCGGGAGTTTGATCCATTGACATTCAATGTTATTACTGTAAAGGCAGTTCTTATTTCACCCATTTTGACCTTTGGGTTTTATCTGTCATATTTTATTTTCACTACTCTTTTGACACTTTTAGTTACTTTTACTGATATAGTCTTCATTTCTAGACTCTCTTCCAAGCCTCTCTCTCCTCTCTCTTCTCTTCAGACTGTAGCACACCCTTTAGTATTTCCTACAAAGCGGGTCTCTTGGTTACAAACTCTCTCAGTTTCTGTTCATCTGTGAATATTCTAAACTCACCCTCATTTTTGAAAGACAATCTTGCCAGATATAAGATTCTTGGCTGCAAGTTTTCCTCTTGAAGTACCTTAAATATATCATATCACTTGACTTATCTTGACTCCCTGGTTTCTGATGAGAAATCGGCACTTAATCATATTGGGTATCCCTTATATGTTATGCATTGCTTGTCTCTTGCTGCTCTCAGGATTCTCTCTTTGTCTTTGGCATTTGACATTCTGATTAGTATGTGTCTCAGAGTTGGTCTATTCAGATTTATTTGGATGGGAGTACGTTGTGCTTCTTGGATACAGAATTTATGTCGTTCAACAGGGTTGGTATATTTTCCACCATTTTTTCTTCAAATATTCCTTCTGCCCCCTTTCCCTTCTCTTCCCCTTCTGGGACACCCTTGACACACATGTTTGCACGTCTCTTGCTGTAATTTAGTTCCCTGAGAACTTGTTCAATTTTTTCCATTCTTTTCTTCATCTGTTCTTTTGTGTGTTCACTTTCAGAGGCCATTTCTTCAAGTTCACCAATCCTTCCTCTGCCTTCTCAAATCTGCTGTTATGTGATTCCAGTGTGTTTTTATTTCATTTATTGTGCCTTTCATTCCCCTAAGATCTTCTGTTTTTCGATGTATGCTTTCACATTCTTCTTTGTGCTCCCCCAGTGTCGTCTTAATATCCTGAATCTCTTTAGCCATCTCATTGAATTTATTAAGGAGATTTGTTTGAACATCTGTGATTAGTTGTCTCAACTCCTTTATGTCATCTGGAGGCTTATCTTGTTCCTTTAACTGGGCCATATCTTCCTGTTTCTTGGTATGGATTGTAATTTTTTGTTGGTGTCTTGGCATCTGGCTTACTAGAGTATTTATCCTGGGTACAGTTTTTCTCTTTAGTTTAGGGCTTCCTGACCTTTCTCTCTTGCTGGTTGTGTAGTAGGAGCCGAGGATGTAGTTGGTGCTGTAAGCTGTGGAGGCTCAAGCTGCCCTCATTGCCCCAGGGACCAATGAAGCTTCTCCCAACTTTCTCCTTTGCCAGGGGTAGGGACAGAGCCACAGCTGTGTGGAATAATCCATCTCGTGCAGGCCTAGACTGTAGTTGCCCAGAGACTGATGGAGCTTTACGCCCCTTCTCCCCTGCCTGGGGCGGGGATGGAGCTGCAGGTGTTGGCAGCAATCTTTGCAGTGCAGGTCCAAAATGACCGAAGTGGCCCTGGTAGAATTCAGACTATTCAGTCTGTGCCAGCGGAATGTACCTGCAGTTACCTGGATAGGCTGGTGCAGGGCCCGCCAGCTTCCTCCCTGCTAGAGGTGGCGCTGAAGCCTAGGCTAGGACTGCAGGCCGATCTGGCTGAAAGAATCCTGTCCCTACTGACACTGTTGCCCCAATCAATTTTAATGACAGCTAGCAGAAATCGCCCAGTCTCTGGGCCGATGTGTGCGTGTGCATGCCTTTTATCAGTGTGGGTTCGTGGCTCATTTTCTTTTCCTAAACCAGCTTGCTGCCTACACCATTGTGGCCCGAGGAAGGCTCAGGCAAGGGTTGACAATGAAAGGAGGTTTTACCTGGTACTGTCGAGGGGAGGGGTCGTTTGCAAGCGTTTAAAGAGTGACGTAGTTACTCAGCAACTTCACTGAGGTGTAATTTACATGCCATAAAACTTACCCATTTTAAGTAGACAATCCAGGGATTTTTAGTAAAGTTACAGAGTTGTGCAGCCATCACCTCATTCAGTTTTAGGACATTTGCATTCCTCCCCCGTGAGGTCCCTTGTGCCTGTTTACAGTTAGTTCTTGTTGCGTCCACGTGCTGAGGCAAGATGGTCTCTGATCTCTGCTGGTCTCTTCTCCTCCGCTGTCTTCCTGACGTCAGCTGTATGCTGTCAGGCAAACGGCCCGTCTCTGCCCGGGGCCCAGGATCAGACGTGACAGCCCTCTCTTCCCGCGTGTCTCCTTGAGTGCGTGTCCGTTTATATCAGCCCGCCAAGGGGGCAGGGACTCAACGCGAGCTGCACCTTACTGACGCAGCCCCATCAGAAGCCCTAAGTAGTATCAGGTAACCTTAGTCAGAGGCCCCTCACCGAGTCTAGTGCAGTCAAAGGGCGTCACACCCAGAGGAAGAGACCAGGTTACAAATATAAGGGACTCGTGAATAATCTCAAACTGCCACATCTGCTTTCTGTTTTTATAATTTGCCTTTTCTGGACGCGTCATATAATGGAATTACGTAGCAGGTGGTCTTTTGTTTCTGGCATCTTTCACTTAGGAGGATGCCTTCAGGGTTCCCCATGTTGTAGCAAGTGCCAGTACTTCATTCCTTTTCCTCTGTTGTGTGGTGGACCACATTTTGTTTATCCGTTCGTCGGTTGATGGCCATTTGATTCATCGGTTGATGGCCATTTGATTCATCAGCTGATGGCCATTTGAGCGTTTCTGCTCTTTGGCTGATGTGAGTCATGCTGCTATGTTTTAAGCATTTGCTTGCAAGTCTGTGTGTGGACGTATTTTTACTTCTCTTTGTAGTTGATGTGTTTGTGACCTGAGGCAGTTCACCTGACACTCTGCGCCTCAGTTCTCCTGTCATAACGTATGAGGGCAAATATGTCAGACTGAGGGCAACTCTCAGTGAGCTGCTGCAAGTCAAACACCCTTTTTTAAAAAGTTTTCTTATTTTCTCCAGGCTTAAATATATATATATATATATATAATAATCTATATTTTAAAAGAGGATTTGGATTACAGAAAAGTTACATCAAGAGTATCAGGGGAAGGGAGCAGATGTGTCTCAAGCATTTGAGCGCCTGCTTCCCGTATACGAGGTCCTGGGTTCAACCCCTGGTACCTCCTAAAGAAAACACCGTAAGGGTTCCCATATGCCCCACCACTCCCCTCCCACATCTTCCCCTGTTAATACAGTTGTTACAGTTGATGAATAAACACTGAGGCATTGCTCCTAACCGAGGTCTGTAGTTTGCATTGCGGTTTACACTGAATTCCAGTGCCCTGAAAATGCTCCATGCTCCCCTCTTAGAGGTAGCCACTATCTTTCACCAAAGTTACATGTAAAACAGCCTTTTAAAGATGCCCCCTCATCAGAAGTGCCTGCCACGCCTGCCTGGTCAGGACGCCTGGCTTCTGGAGGAAAGCAGACAGCAAGAGCTGCTCTGCTCTGTGATAAAGAGCCACAGGTGGGCCGAGGAGCTGAGGCTTGGGCAGGGCTTGTGGGGCGCCCTCCTCCTTGCCGGAGGTGGGATTGGTGGCAGCCAGGGCCACGAGCAGGAAATCCCCAGCCGGAGAAAGCCAGCCCTGCCCCTGGAGCAAAGAGCGGGCACGCGGGCGCCAGGCGGGTCGTGGCGGAGCGGCCCCGTTGGCGTGGATAGCTGTGGTGGGCAGCGGGCAGGGGCCGAGGCGAGGGGCTGCAAGGCGGGCAGGAAAGGTTTGGTGGTACGTTGTGCACGTTGAAGCTGCTTCTTGTAGGACGTGGCACTGCTGGCGAAGGTTTGTAAGCAGAGCAATGGCAAATCCAGAAGTCCATAGACAAAGCTTTAAAGGATGTGTAGCCCCTGGCATCCGTGGTCACTCATTTAGAATTTTATGGAAGCCTTTTGGCTGTGGCTCTCAGGCTCTGACCTCTCCCCCTGCCCCTGCAAACAGGGCAGACAGTGTGAGTATTTCAGGAGGGTCAGGGCCCTGAGGTAGTGATGCTTTCTCACGCTGCCCGTGGGGGGTGCGAAGAGCCGAACGCCCCACCGTTCCATAGACCATTCTTTTTTAGACACCGAAGTGCCAGCTCCTGCCTTTGAGGGGAGCATATCAGAGTTTCTAGGGGGTTCGTGTCTCTTTTGACAATTTATTCAATATGTCTATAGTTTCCATATTATATATAGAAAACAAAATTTGAATTTTAAAAAATTTATGGTGAGGCACAGAAGATAGGATACATTACTGGGGGTTTTTGAAGCCAGAAAAACATATTCTTAAATCCAGTCCGTTCCTGTGGCTATAAACGCCACATTTACGTAGGGCCTTTTCATGAGGCTCCTTCAGTTAAGGTGTGACCCCATTCGGGATGGGTCTTAATCCTCTCACGAGTCCTTTATAAAGTGGAACGAATACAGAGAGAGAGCGAGAGAGAGAGAGAGAGCGCACGAGGGGCAGGCCACAGGAGCAAGAAGCTGAAAGCGCCGAAACCCGGAAGAGAAGGGAGAGACGAGCAGACGCCGCCATGTGCCTAGCATGTGGCCGAGGAGCCCAGCACTGCGCGTCCTGAGGACCGCGTCGCCTTGCTGATGGCTTGACGTGGACATTCTCACAGCCTCGAAACTAAGCTGGCAAATCCCCACTGTGTAAGCCAGCACATTTCATGGCATCTGCTTTGAGCAGCCTTGGAAACTAAAACAGGGGGATGGGGTGGATGACGCGTGAGGATTTTTTATTTTTTTTAACTTGAGTTTTTTAAAAAGTAGAGAAACACTGTTGTAGTTAAGAAACAACTGTAATAAAACAGCACATTAGCCACACAGCCCAGAATGCAAATACATGTGCAGTCGTGAGCAGCTTCTGTCCGTTCATGGACATGGCCACTTGGCTTCTGTGCTGTGAGGAAGCACTTTCCTCTTCAGGGTTTGGAGTGAAGTACTCATTTGTTCCTTCCTTTACTCCAGGCGTCTGTAAGGCTGGCATTAATGGGAGAAATGTTATCAATTAGGTTAAGATCGGTGAATAACCTTATGAGAGTCTTTAAAGCACGTGAATGAGAAGTGAGGTCTTTTAACTGGAGCTTCTTGGAGAGCACTGAGGCCAGGGCAGGGGGGCCTTCTCCAGCCTGTTAACCCGAAACAGAGCGAGAAGACGCGTGCCTCCTTAGGAGAGCAGGCTGCCGTGGAGCCGGCCCTCAGGCCGCCCCTCTCCGCCTCCCAGCAGCACTCCCACGTCTCCACTCCAGCCCACCTCCCCGGCCTGCTGGCCGCTGCCCCTGCCCAGCTCTCCCACCCCTGCCGGGGCCTCCTTCTGAAGCCGGGTCTGAGCCCAGCCCTCCCACCCCTGCCGGGGGCTCCTTCTGAGTCTGACCGGGTCAAGAGCAAAGCCCGCTGGCTGGCCGCCGTGCCTCTCTCCTGTGGGGGTCCCTGGCAGGCCCCCTAACTCGTCACTCCAGCGCTCCCCCTGGCCCGTGTCCTTGCCGTTAGGCGAGGATTTACTTCTCTCCGGGCCCGGCACACCGGTTCTCGCTGGCATGTCCGTTTCTGAGCAGGAGCTGGGAAACAGCTGCGGGAATGTGTAATGAAAATTGCTCGGCTCTTGGTTTAATTAGCACGAAAGCCGCGTTGCTGGGTTTCGGACTCCAGAACCCTCCCCGTTAGCTGTGAGAGCCCAGCCACAGGCCCCTCGGTCCGCAGCCCCGGGGCGTCTCCTTACTCTACCTGCCGTCCCAGAAGCTCTCGAGTCCCTTCTCGTCTCAGGGCGGGTCCTCCCCAGCCAGGATTTAGTGGCGTTTCCGCCAGGTGAGCCATTGCGTCTGTGGATTGTGGACAGCCGTCTGTCCAGCCCAGTGGGCCTCGGTGACCTCAGTGACCTCGGTGACGGCCCCGATGCCAGTGGTTTCTCTCCTGAGCCCTTCCGTGTCACGCGCCTGCCCCGCGGGGGCGCTAGGCCAGGAGAGGGATTGCTCTCCCCCTTCTCCCAGCGAGGGCCCGGGCCCACCCCGCGCTCCGCGGTCCCACGCGTCTCATCAGGTTCGCTCGAGAGGAGGCCGCTGCCCTCCTGCCCTCCGGCCCCGCTGCCCCGTGGGGGTTAACCCAGCGCGCTGGTGGCCGCCACCCGCCGCCACCCCTCCCCGCTCTGCCGGGAACGCCGTCCCTCCCGGGATAAAAGGCCGCGTGCCTGCGAGCCAGCCATGGCATTCTCGCGGGATGCGCCTCCTGCCCCGCGCCTGTGCCTGGCAGAACCCGCGTGAGGCGGCGACACAGTCCTTCACGCGGCCCCAGTGGTCAAGAGCCTCGGCTGGACCTTTGCGCCCGAGACACTGCGGAGCCGGCGAGCTCAGGCTGTGGCGCTGAAACGATGAGCGAGGGGCTTCGTGGCTCGGGCCCGGTAGGGGATGCCGTGTCGCCGGCGACCTCGTGACACCCAGATCCAGCTGTGCGCTCCTGACAATCCGTTTTTCCTACAGCCCACCCCTTAAACCACCGCGGGTTGCGTGTACAGGACTTCCTCATCCAGATACTAGCAGCAGTGGCAGCGTGAGCCTCGCTCTTCCGAGGTCACAGTGGTCTCCTGCTTTAACCATTCCCGAAGTTCCTTTATCCATTTGCTCACTGGTGTGTGATCCGAACCCGGACGACCCCCTGGTGCCAGGAGTGGCCGGCTCTAAAACCGAGGTGAACACCGCAGAGCACCCGGGATGGCTCAGAGGGGCGCCGCGTGATGCTCCTGAGAGTCAGAACAGCTGGAGTCAACTTTCCGTTTCTGTTCCTTTTCTGAGTTTCGCATCTGGCTGCTCCCCTACGGCCGTCATCTTTAATTTTATCTTTTGTTTACGCCCTCCATTCATCCACAGGCTCACCCGAGCAGACTTCAGTTCTTCCAGCTCTGGACAGTAACTGCTTTTAGGAACTAAAGTAGTTACAAGACAACAGGTGCCTGAGATTCAGAATTAAGGGGGCGGGGGGCATGTGCATTGTGTGGCCTGCGTCTTCACTCCAGCTTGGCTCTGACACAGACCGCTCCTCGCCGCCCTGACGCTGCAGAAGCCCCGAGGGCAGGGAGGTGGCGGCTCAGCTGCCAGCCCCAGCCGGCCCTTAAGCTTCCCCTGGAGGAGCTGAGGCTACGTCATCCACTCTGTGCTTGTGACCAGCGTGGCCGGAGAATCGCGATTAATTTATAGCATCAGCAGAACAGAAAATGTAATGTATTTTATGCCCGTCAATAAAGGAATGACCTGTTCTTGTTCTACAGAGAATGGAAGTTGGAAGTCAAATACCCTTTGTATTCCAGAATAGATTCTCAAGCATTCTGTAATTTTCATTTAAATTGTTAGGAAGCTTGGAGCTATTAGTTAATCCGCCTTCCGATACACTGTTTAATATAGCGCTGAATAAATGAAGCAGGTTGTCAATGGATGAGTGATCAACTAATAGCTCTGCTAGTGATTTATTTTTCTTCGATAAAGTTGCATAAACCAATGAGTTAGCTGCCAGGATTAATCAGTATGGGAAACAATGTCATAAATGCAAATCTGTTAAATATAGATAGTTGGGATTTGCTTCATTGTTTGACATCAAATGATGTCAGGTTCAAAAGAGTGAATATTTTGCCATGTTCAGTTAAAGTGCACAGTCTGTTGCAGGTTGACACGCTGATTTATGCAGAATTGCTAAGCTAATCAGATTGCGTGGCTTCAGTGTGCCGCACGTGATACCGGCAGCCCGAGAGTTCCCAGATGCACTAGGGACCCAGCAGTTTTGAAACATGTATATGCAGTTTAAGAAATTTATTTTCCAGGTGCAACCCCATGTTCAACTAAAAATTTTCTTGTACACTTGACAGATGATACAGCCATAATGTGAGAATGATGATGGGTCACAGTTTACAAAACCAAGCACTGTGTTGGTGTGGGGTTGTCGTGAGGCTGTGTTGAAGTGGCTTCCCGTGCGGGATATTGAGTGTCCTTTGAGATGGATTCGTTCAGCCATTTAAATGTACCAGATATCACTTCAGGTGACTTAGCACGAATGACTCAAAGTCAGTGCTATTGGATTAAAAAAAAAAAAAAAGAAAGAGGAGCGGGTGTAGCTCAGTGGCTGAGCATCTGCTTCACGTGTATGAGGTCCCAGGTTTAGTCCCTGGTACCTCCTGGGAAAAAAAAGTCTAGACTCCTTGAAGGGGCTTTTGCCAGGGCCCACCGCCCACCAGGCTGCTTTGGCAGGACACTCGGGACAGCCTGGCACGTGGTGATGGGTGTTGTTTATCGTCAGTCGGATCATGCTGGAGGTGTGTGCGCACAGTAGGTGCGCTGCTCTTTTTCTAGGATATGGACTGATACGAGGAACCCCAGAACAGCAGTCGAGGGGCTCCGTGGCTGGGCAGAGTCTGATGAAAACTCTGCTTAGATTTCCTCGGGCATCCATTGCACTTGCGTCCCTTTCTCCTCGTCCGGAGCAGGAGCCTGACCGCGGCAGCCCCCTCGGTCACGTCCCTGACGCCTGGAGCCTCAGTTTTCTCGTCTGTGGAGGGGCCGTGATAATGGCGCCTACCCCGTTGCGGCAAGGATTAATGGAAAGCTTGTTAAATCCCTTGACGCAGGAGGGGCTGCACAGAGTGGGCGCTGCCTCTGCTGGGGCCACTTGTCAGCGCTCATTTAACCTCTCTGGGCCTCAGTTCCCATTTGTAAGTGGGGTTCCTATAAGCGCCTGCCCTGTAGGATTACTCTGAGACTTACACAAGTCGTCCCGTGGAGCGTGCTGGGAGCAGGGTCTGGCGTTAGGGCTCAGTAACGCGTGAGCTCAGGAGGCTCCCAGGACCCCAGGTTGTACTCAGCTGCATAATTGCTGAAAAATATTTTGAGCAAATCATTTTCATTAGTACAAGAAATGAATGAATAAGTTAGTGCATGCAACTTTTAAAAAGCATGGAAAAGAAAACTTGTAACCCCATCCAGTTAGTATTTTCATGGCTATCCTAATTTTCTTCTGTGTACTATAAATCTCTGTATTTTTCTCTTTTTCCCTCCAAAATTGAGGGTATATGCATTTTTTTTTTTTTGAGGTACCGAGGCCAAGAATTGAACCTGGGACCTCGTATGTGGGAAGCTGGTGCTCAACCACCGAGCCACATCAGCATCCCTGAGTTGGTTTTCTTGTTTGTTTGCTTGTTTGTTTTTGTTTTTAGGAGGCTCCGGAACCAAACCCAGGACCTCCCATGTGGGAAGCAGGTGCTCAGCCACTTGCCACATGCATTCCCCTGTATTTTTTAATAACGAAGTGGAATAATGATGCGCGTACTGCCACGGCTTGTGGCAAACAGTTCTCCGCTTACGCACCTGCCCCTGCAGTCAGGCTCCAAGGCCCCAGGACTCACCGGAGGCCCCGCCAGCCCCTGCACTGTGGGTGTGGAAGGGCACACCTGGCCTCCGGTTGCTCGGTGCCTGGGAGGTAATGCCAGGAAAACCACCGGCTCAGGTGGGCAACACGAGGGAGCCTGGTGGTTGGGGACATGAACCTACACAGGCGATAGGATTGTGTAGAACTCAACGCACACGTGTGTGTGCACGCATGTGTAGGTGAGTACAAGTAAGAGGACAGATCTGAGTGAGCTGTGCAGAGTGTGTCGAGGTCAACACCACGATGGTGCTGTTCAGCGGAAATTTTGCAGAATGTTGCCATTTGGGGAAACTGGCCGAGGGGTGTACAGCCTCTATCGTATTAGTTCTTCTACCGCACAGGTTATCTGCACATGGTCAACTACGCCAATAGCGCCAATGATCTCGACTTTTAAACTGAGCTTGAAAATCCAAGTGTAATGTCTGATTAATACAGTGCCAGAGAAAAAGCAGCTCCAAAATTTGTTCTCTTGTATTTTAGGGTGAAACAGCCAGGTAAGTTCAACGTAGCCCGGTTTTCTATTTACTGGGAAAGCAGAGAACTTGGACCCTTGAAGAGCATTAGCAGTTGCAGGCGTCAAAATACAGGTTTCAGCAGACAGGCCCTGAATTCACGCTGTGGGCTCTCTCCTGCTTTGTGCAGCAGGACACTGGTGCTTCCGCTGAGGCTGGGGGCCCAGCGTCTCCCTGCACCGCTGCGGGGCATCACAGCTGCCCGGGAGGACACGGATTCCCAGCGGTGGCATGGAAATCTGTGGGTTTTCTCGTGACCTCGAGCTGATCAGCATAGAGCAATCTGAGCTGGAGTCCACGGACGTCAAATTAAAGTCTGGTTTAGCCGACCCTTGCGAACCTCCCTTGCCGTTTCCTCCCTGGCAGCCGTCCAGAGTGAAGGAAGGCAAGTGCCCGAGGCCGTGGGCTGCAGGCCTGTTGCGGGTGAGCCGGCAGCCCCTGGGCAGGCAGGCGGGTTCCTGCAGTAACGGTGTCAGCTACAGGCTGGACAGGGGAGCCCCTCTGGCTTTGATGGCTTGGCGTTGGCTGGAATACCTACAGTTTCAGATTTGGACCCAGATTTCAAGGTTCCTTAAGCTAGAAAAATCATTCCAACAGATCAGATTTCCATGAGGTCATTCTCTAGGCCGATCTCCACTTGCATTTCATAAACTATTTAGAGCCCGCTTGAATTCCGGTTGCGATGTGCTCTTAGTAACCGTGCGGGGTCTGGCTCGGTAATGCGCTTCGGTTCCCCAGGGCATCGCACGGGCTGTTTCTGAAACTGGGTCATCACAGAAACCCAAAGTCCTCGACTCTTACGGCATTATTCTCTAGAGGCTTAGTTACAAAGAATTACTATGAGGTTGTTATTTGGCCCAAAAGTGACAGGTTTCAAAAAAAATTTTGCACTTTGGTACTAAATCCACTTACATTCACTCCTTCCCCCCCAGAATAAAACACGTGCTATCTTGTTGGTGTTTGCTGAACTGCAAGTCGGTTCCTTGCCGTTGATGAAAAATGAAAGGAGCCTGAGCTTTTCCAGCAGACTGAAGTCTTCTCTAGTCGCACAGCTCTTTTCCCCCCGCAGTCCTGAAGGGGCCCCCATGCAGCCTCTGTGACCACACAGAGTTAGGCATGCAATGAAATATTGTGCTGTGTGTGTACAGCAGTGGTTTTGGTGTGGATTAAAGAAAAACCTGTCATCCTGCCATTATGAAATTTCTAGCTCTCGTTTATTAGCTAGACCAAGAGCCGCTTTCTGAAGGAGCCCACGCTGTGCGTGGTCGGTCTGTAGGGCTAGTGGGATCTGACCGTCAGGCCTTTTCTGAATTCTCAAGTTGGTGGCCGTGCTGCAGACCCCCTTCCATGTGCCAGGATGCTATGAGGCCGGAGCCCTTTGCCCTCCAGCGTCGCATCCTCAGTATCCCCTCGAAATATGTGCACATGAAAGCATGGGTGCATGCACATATGCACTAGCACGTGCACGCGCACACACATGTGCACACTCATAGCAAGCCTTCCTAGAAACTAGAAAGCACAGGTGAGCGCACGCATGCATGAGCATTTGCACATGCATGCACATGTGCACACGCACATCAGGCCTTCGTAGGATTTAGAAAGCATGAGTGAGAGCACACAGCCATGGGCATTTGCACACACACGTGTGCACACACATCAGGCCTTCGTAGGATTTAGAAATCATGGGTGCGCGCACATATCCATGGGCATTTGCACACGCACACACATGTGCACACGCACATCAGGCCTTCGTAGGAATTAGAAAGCATGGTGTGTTTACATATCCATGGGCATTTGCACACGTGCGTGTGCACAATCAGGACTTCGTAGGAATTAGAAAGCATGGTGTGTTTACATATCCATGGGCATTTGCACATGCACGCACGTGTGCACACACACATCATGTCTTCGTAGGATTTAGAAAGCATGGTGTGTTTACCTATCCATGGGCATTTGCACACACACATGTGCACATGCACATCAGGCCTTCATAGGATTTAGAAAGCATGGTGTGTTTACATATCCATGGGCATTTGCACACGTGTGCACATGCACATCAGGCCTTCGTAGGAATTAGAAAGCATGGTGTGTTTACATATCCATGGGCATTTGCACACACACACGTGCACACGCACATCAGGCATTCGTAGGAATTAGAAAGCATGGTGTGTGCACATATCCATGGGCATTTGCACACGTGCGTGCGCACAATCGGGCCTTCGTAGGAATTAAAAAGTGCTCCCCTCAGAAGCTTGGCGCTCCTCCCTGTGACTGGGAAATGGAAACCGTGGTGCTGGGTGCGGGGTACAGCCGGTGGCCTCCGCCTGGAGCAGGCGCAGCTCCAGGGCGGCGGCTGAAGGTCGGCTGCTTGCTCGGCAGGGCTGTGCGTTCACTGTCGTTTCCGTTTCTTGCAGTTTTGTGTGCTGAAAGAGTTGGCCAGATGACTAAAACCTACAGTGACATAGATGCTGTCACTCGTCTTCTTGAGGAGGTGAGTGTTTGGGGAAGGGAAGACTGTCATTTATAATCGGTTGATTCCGGCTTTTATTGATTGCAGTGTACACTATTTTCTGCCTCTCGGGGTGGAATTTGATGGCTTTGTTTTTAAGCTACTAGTCAGCGTGGGCCTTTGTAGCCTTAGCTGTGTAAAAGGTATCTCGGGTTTTAAGAGAAATGTGTTAATGACATAAAATATGGTGGCATTTTAATATTTGCTAGAACATCCCAAGTACATTTTAAAAAGAAGACACAAAACTTCAAATATATTCTAACAATACGTTTAACTGTATACAAAAGTGTCAGAAAAATGCATAATTACTCATAGCTTCCTAATATATTTTAAGTTTTTACTCATATTAGGATAGTGACTATTATTATGCAGTATTAACATGGAAGTAACCAGAATAAGCATGGCAAGAAACATTTAGGAAAGCTGCTTGGGATTAGCTGAGCTGCTGATATTTTAGACTTTTTCTCAGTTTCTCCTCAGCCCTTGTTGGCAATTGAGCAGCAAGGTGCTGTGAAGGTTTCTAGAAACAGGTGAGGTCCACATCCCCATCCCACGCCTAGAATAGGTGCGAACAGGGTGGTTCTTTGTGAGTATTAAGTGCCCATCGTTAACCACCACCCCACCGCCTTCCTCCCCCACCCCCGCCATGCCAGCGTCAGGTAGATGGGCAACTTCTAGATCCTCCTTTCTGCTCTAGGCTCCAGAATGCCCTTGGGTCATGTGATGTGTCATCAGCACCTTGCCCAGGAAATGAGTAGGATGACGTGGGCGGCACAGAAACCAGTTCCCGCTTTTGCCCAGTGGTAGCAGGAAGGACCTGGGCAGGCACGGTGTCCCGGCATTTTCCGCCCCGTTTTCCGTGCCTCTGCCCTCGCTGCGTGCCTCCCTCTCCCTCCTCCGCGCTGAGCCCCTGAGGGCTGCCCGCCCCTGCCCTCCCTCCCCTCCCCTCCGCCCGGGCTGAGCGGTGCAGAAACCCTCCTCAGGCTGCTGGAGGTGCATTTTAGGGCGCAGGGCCTCTCGGGGCGCTGCCGGCTTTTAGAAGGATCTGTTACCGGCTCCTTCTGCTGTGCCTGCTTCCCCAGCAGCTGCACTGCTGCAGACCATAGACCAGAAGGGTCCAGCTTCTGCTCTTCACCCGTCTCCGGTTAATCACCAAGTCTGCACCTTTACTTTTACTCCAGCGCCACTACTCGAGCGCCTGCAGCCTCACTAGCGGGATTTTAGTTCGTCCGCGCACCTTCCTTGGAGCGGGCGCCGTCCCACAGCCTCTTGCGTGGCCTTGCCCTCAGGCCTGACCTCAGGACGCCTCTGCGTGGCCTCCATGCCGCACGCTTGGCTGTGCTCCTGAGGTGCCTCTTACACGCCGGGGGGGCTTGCCTCCTGCTCTGCCCGCGACCCCTGGCGCCACTCGGCCGCCTCTGTCCATTCCTGGCTTCTCAACCTCAGGCCTCGCTCGGGCCCCTGAGGTTGTCCCACGGACGCCTGGTGCAGACTGTTTGTTCTGTGTGTCCAGCCGGATGAGATGGACGCATTTCCAAGGCGAGGGCCTTGAGGATGGCCTCTCCTGTGTACCTGGGAAATCACAGGTCTTCCCTGAACCTATGCTGAGAGCTGAGTGTCATGCTCGCTGCCGCGTCCAGCCTCACGGCAGCCTCACAGACAGATCCCTCTATTCCCCGCCCCTTCCCGTGAGAGGGCCCGAGCCCACGAGCACAGAAGACCTGCCCAGGGCTGCGTGGTGAAGCCCGGCCTCACCGGGGCCTCATGGGAGCCTCACCGGGGCCTCACCCGGGCCTCAGGGGGGCCTCACGGGGGCCTCACCCGGGCCTCACGGGGACCTCACCGGGGGCCTCACGGGGGCCTCACGGGGGCCTCACCCGGGTCTCACCGGGGGCCTCACCGGGGCTGCAGCACGTGCCTCACGGGGGCCTCCGCGCATTTGGCTAGCACGTCGGCCGCTCCGCGTCGTCTCTCCGATGTGGTCAGTTGATGGTCATGAGGCGTTTTCACTTTTGAACTGTGCGCTGGGCCGCGTCTCTCGGGGGTGCTGCCCCTGAGTGGCCGCTGCTTGCGCTCCTGGTTCCGGGGGGTGGAGCTGGTGGTGCCGGGCACGCCGAGCAGAGCAAGGTGTCTTCTGCTGGGATGTGTGAGGTCGGCTTCCAGAGGAGCCGGGGCCAGGACCCTTTGCACAAATACCCCCAGCCCCCAATTAATTTCCTAAGTGTGTGTCTGAATAGAGTGTGTGCTTGTCTTTTTATATCGCTGGGGCAGTTCTTGGATGGCTCTTTGTTGAGCCTGGTTTTATTTTGAGAAGCTCCTAAGAGAGTAGTCTGTGTGGTTACACAGAATTCCAGTCTTTTCCTTGTCCTGATAAGAATCTCATCTGAGTTTCACTGACTTTCTTAGGAACTGGGCTGGTTTCCTGGGTAAAGTCTAAACTACCCGACTGACCGTGCCAGTGACGTGACGGCTCGCGCACCATGCTTCTCACTGGCGTTGGCCCTGCCCTCTGCCCTCTGCCCTCTGCCCACTTGCTTTGGTCTGTGTGCCTGCCGCTCGCAGGGATTTGCACGGCTGCCCGAGCAGAGCCCTTAGCCGGCAGGCAGAGGGCCTTCCGTGGCTTCCGTGGCTTCCGTGGCTTCCGGCTTGCTCCTGTTCAGCATTGCCTTTGGGCAAAGCTTGCTCCTCCTTGGTTACGAGGAGGTTACCCCCACCGCTGGGTCTTGCTTTTTGTCTGAAACGGGTGAATGAGGCGAGTCAGCTGCTAGGCGAGGGCGGCGCCTGCTCTCTAAGGGGTGTCAGTCCGTGCGAGTCTCCCTGGCACGAAGAGGCTGTGACGCAAGTTGTGCCTTTTTAGGCAAAGCGTAGCCGAGACGACAGGGAGGGTTAGAGTGAGCGCCACGGAGCATGTTTCCTGGGGACTAAAGCAGTGACTTCTCTTGGTGACTTCTCTCCAGAGCCTAAACTATTTATCTGTAGTCTCAGTCTTACTGCCGTCTAGCCCAGCGGTCGTTTCCTAGATGCTTTCTGTTCTTGGAAGTAAACATTTATCTTATGTTGGTGGGTTTTCCATTCTTGTAATTCTCGAAGGGAAACTCAGCCGGCCTCTTGCCTTAGTAAAATTAGAGAGAAGAATCGGAGACACTGCTCTCAACTTTTTGTTTA
>JAQZBX010068757.1:0-15636 GCA_029593785.1 Cabassous unicinctus | reverse complement strand
ATTATAGCCTGTTTTACATGTCCTCATTATACAAATTTGAATAGATAGCACTTTCAAAAATATGTAAAGGAAAGTAAGAATCTGAAGAAAAAAATATTGTATTTATATAGTAGATAAATATCGTGGACGCATACAAAAAGGAAGAGTTCTCACTTTGCATTCTCATAAACACTAATTCTATTGATAATATTATGATATGAAAATATCATTTGGGTCATTTATTGCCTTGGAATAAAATAAGTTATAAAAGGCCAAGAGAGGATGCAAGGATGTTCTTTGAGTTGTTAACAAAGGTTCTGTCAACTGCTGGGCATATGGTATGCTTTAGTTGTTTTATGAAGAACACAGACAATATTTGTTTATACTGCAAAGATTTATATACATTGATACATCAAAAACTTCTCTGGATAGATCTCATAAAATTAAAAGCAGTAATATATAAGGGCTTGTTTATAAAATTGTTTCATAAACAATTTTTCTTATTCACAAAAAGTGAAAAGAATCAAATGCCTATCAATAGCATAAATAACCAACAGTTTTCCAACTCATGGAATATCATACCTTCCTTAGAATCATGGATTAGAGTTATGCCTTTGTGACAGTTTGAAGTTTTTGTGAATCCCAGAAAAGATCATGCTCTTGGAGTTAATCCTTTCCTGTGGATGTGGGATCCTTTTATTGGGTTGAATTCAGTTAGGGGGCCTTTGATTGGAGTATTTTGGTGAGGCATGACCCAGGGTGTGTCTCGGCCCTCTTGCTTGAGTCTGATATAAACAGATGTAACATACAGAGAAACACAGAAAGAGCAGAACTGTAAACTTTAGCCCTGCCATGTGAGAGAGGACTCCAGGGTCACTTACAGCTACAGAAGGACGGAAAGCCCAAGAGGCTGAGAGAAAGGACAGAGGCTAGAAGCTGAAGCAGCAAAGCCCAGAAGAGAGAGGGGCGAGATGAACCATATGCCTCATTCACCAACAGCTGAGCTTGAGGAGAAAGTGAGCTTGGAAGAGAAGACACAGACTGGCCACCATTTTGCCTTGCCACATGACAGGAGTCCAGGATCACCACAGAGTAGTCGACCTTTGGTGAGATAGCATCTCTGATGATCCCTTCATTTGGACATTTTCACAGCCTCAGAACTGCTGTATGATTTTACCCTAATAAATTCCCATTATAAAAGCTAACCCATTTCTGGTATTTTTGCTTTTGCAGCCTTTAGTAAACCAAAATAGCTGTTTAAGCTACAGAAATTTGCCTAAGGAATTTGTAAACAAGAAGCAGATGACTGAAAATAGCATTATTTAATGTTTTAAAGCAGTGACCAAAAAAAAAACCATGTATGTAAACATGTGTGCATATATGTATATACACACATGCAAACACACACATATTTTAGATATTGTAAAAACACACGGAAAAATGTGAAAGGACACAGTGATAATAAATTAAGGATGGGTGATTGCCAAAGTGAAGGTGAGTGACAGAAAAGGAGGAAGAAATAAAACAAAAACTAAATCTGAGTGTACATTAATGTTATAAAAAAAATGAGTGATGTAATCACCTGAACACATTTGCTGCATCATGACAATAAATATCAGGGCATATTTGCAGATGTATCTTAATTTATGCATATATGTTTACAAATATAATTGTAAATTAAATCAAATGAAAAATGATATTAAATAATAGTTTTTAAAGTGAGCCCTTAATTGACTATCTTAACTAAAATTGTGTTTTTCTATTATTGTCTTTCACAGGATCCTGATCTTTTCCTTTATAGCATGATTCATATTTTAAAAATATATTTATATGTTTGTTTTATTGTTACCTCTCTACACTTAAGATCCAAAAGAACAGGACAGTTTTGTTCAGTTCAGCACCTGGAAGAGCTTAATAAATATTCATTTCATGAATATTGTATTAGAGAACAAAAGGAAGTCTAGCTGTTCCTAATTCTTCATGTCATCTCCAGCATTTATATTTTTTTTTTTACGTTTTTAAATACTAGCCCTTACAGTGGGTATGAAATGGTATCTCATTGTGGTTTTGATTTGCATTTCCTTTATGACTGATAATGTAAAGCATTTTTCTTGTGCTTTTGTTATATATATTATGAATGTCAAAGAGTTTAAAATGTTAATGTAACTCATAAGGAAATTTAAAAGTTGGATATCAAGAAAATAACAATGGAACATACTATGAGGAAAGCCTAAAGAGTTCCCTGAGATGGAAATGAAGAATGTTTGCAGCCTTAAAACAGAAAGAGTAGCGTCTTGAGAAAGACATTGCTGAAGGGGGAGAGTGGATGGGGAAAGAATAATGTCCATTAAATTTCACAACATGGACAAAAGCCAATGTAATATTCAAAATACTTTACAAGATTAGCAATATCACCAACCAATCTTAATAGGCATTGATCCAGACCCAGAGAAGGGTCCTGGAGGCCCCCTGCTCTACCAAGTATTTTCTCTTCCCTTATGTGCTAGATTTGAGGAGGTCTGGTGTCTTGAAAGAGAGCTTGGGCCAGCCCTATGGTGACTGGAAGCAAAAAAATTACCAAAATTGAAGTGTCTTAATATTTTAGCAACCTGTAGATATATAGTTGTGCATAATAGCTGAATAACAGTCTGGAATAAAGCAAACTAAGCAGAACGAAGGAGCCATAAACCATGCTGAAGTTGGTTAGAGAATTAACATGGAACTTCTATTTTTGACATATAGCAGGCTAAATGGCACAAAATTTAATAATACATATTGCAAGTTATGACCAGTCAAATCATGTTCATTCTATGAACTTAAGATAAATGTGTTTCTTTTATTTGCAAGATTTAAAGCAAGTCATAAAACTTTTTCCAAAAAACTGGGATATGTTTCTCCATGAGAAAAAAATATTCTTTACTCACTTTCCACCTAAGTATTGAATATGAAAAGCTGAGTAACTAAAATTATGACTTCATCACAACTATGAAGGGTTTTTCAAACTTAGCATTTTTATGGATATTAATTACTTCTCCATTAATTTTTGTGAAGTTATGTTTTAATATAAGTAGTAATCAGCTAAATAAATCTATAAACTCTCATTTTAAAAATTTGCCTATATAAATTGAGTATATGTACAGAATATTTATTTCCCATTGCATATTTTTAAAAAATGATCATAAATGTTATATTTTTAAAAAAAATAAATGAAAGAATTCATAGTATCATTTTGAAATTGAATAGTATCATTTTGCCATGATAATACGTTTTCCATTTTATTGAAAGAGGAAAATGCATAGCTCATTTCATCCTTTTAGACATAGAGAGTAGATACTCATAGAAGCAGAGGAAATGAGCAGAGGAGAGCCCAACTTATTGCTGTTTTATTCATGACTTACAAACATCAAAACAACAAAAACGTCACAGCGATTTCTTTTCACTATTAAGAATTTCTGCTTCTGGAAGTCACTAAATATGTTCTTGATCCTAAGTGAGTAAAAAGACTACCAAATTGATTTATTATTTGCTGCTGAGCTTGCTGTCAGTCAATTCTTGCACAAACACATAAGAAACAGGTCTTTGAAGATGAGCCAGTGGCAACTGAATTGATAATTAAAGTTTGGTTGTACATGTAGAGCCTGGAAATGCAGGCTGAGTCACCAGGGGAACAATAGAGGGTAATTGATATGGCTTACATTAGCATGCAATTGACGACGAAGAAGTTTGAATAAGGGCATGTCCACAAGGACATGAATGGACAGATGCTAAAAAAGAGACACACGTATTTAAGGATTGAGGTGTAGGACAAATATTCGTGACTTTGGTGTAAAAATAGTATTATTCAAGAGGAAATAAAATACTATGTAAAATCTAATATGAATATATCAGACAACTGAAATTATACTTCATATCTTAAAGCAGTGGAACGACTTTTGCTGCAAACAATCAGCAAGAGGGTTGAGATTTGTCAAAGAATAACTTACTCTGGGATACTTTCATATATTTCCATGAGATGTATGGAAATCAGGCACTTGTTTTGACTATAGGATGAGAGTGGCACCCAAGCCACATAACATACTAGTAAATTGGGACATCCTAAAATGCATCACACCAAAGTTAAAAATCTGAAGACTAAAACCAAAAATAGATATTATCAGAACAGGAAACATTTGAACTTATGTAGTCATACAAAACAAAATACTTTACAATTTTATTAACGCATTGTTTATCACTGTGAAGGAAGTGGTAAATCTCTGATGACTACATTTTAATTAAAAGTAAATATAATTTTATGAAAAGTACCATAATACATTATTATTTGTAGCTATAGATGGTTATGATGACTCTTTTGTCAATTAACCCAGAATAAAAAAGAGAGAAGATAAAAATTACTGCATTGTAGTGAAAGAGGAACTTTACTGATCCCACAGATATTAAAAAGGGAATATTATGAATATTATGAACAATTCTCTACCCAGGAATTGTATAACATAGAATGAATGGACCAATTGCTTGAAAGAGATATATTAGCTAAACTCACTCATGAAGAATATAATAATCTGAATCATTCTATATGTATTAAAGAAATTAAGTATATAGCTAAAAACCTTCTTAAAAAGAAAATTCCAGGCCCAGATGGTTTTACTGGCATCTCTACCAAACACTAAAAAAGAAAAAACTACCACTTTTACAGAAACACTTCCAGAAAATAGAAGAGGGAAACACATCCTAACTCATGCTATGAGGCCAGCATTACTATGATACCAAAACCCAAAATGACATTACACATAAACAAACAAACACACAAACACACATACACAAAGCTTATCTGACCTACCCATGGACCAAGCTCAAACATAGTTTATTCTGTCAGCTGATCATATCACCTACTCCCACCAAGCCACCATAGGTTTAATTTGAAGAAAAGGTATTGATGCGATAGTGGTGGATGACAAATATCTGGGCTACGTGCTCATGCAATTTACCCATGATATTTTGCTGCTGATGCCTGATCCTCGATACATCACTTCTATCTTCCTACCCATTGCTGCTGACAGTCCAACTCTATGACTCTGGGTTATAAAAGACTCCAGTTTATCATGGGCAGTCTTGGATGCATGAACTGGCCATGATGAATTGGTCAAGTGCTCCATCTCTACCAGGGCCCAGGAGCATTCCAGTTGGTGTTTTTCAAGTAGTGTTTAAATCTTTGATAGCATGACCTTTTTCTACAGCCTTAAGGTCTGCATTGTGTTTTTTGTTTATTTATTAAATTCCACAAGGGAGAATATATTTCCTAAGGTATCTCATAATAACTTAAAGTCTTCCAGGTCGTATAGCCCAAGTGAAATGGTTGCTTGTATCACAACATGGAGTTGCCATGTTTCTCATTGCTGTTATGGGTAAAGCTCAAAGCTGGCAGATGTGCTTGGCACGTGGTTAATGTATCAGCACAATTTTCTCAAATGTGGAATGTACTACCTTCAGAAGTCAAAAGGACTTCCAAGTTTTGTGCTTACCTCTTAGTGTTTTGGGGGCAAAAGCAATTATTTTTTTTAATTTTTAAGAAAAAATATTCTAACAATCAATTTTAGTTTCTCCTTGGTATGTTATGAATTTTAGCATTTGTGTTACCATGAAAATTAGAATACAGTTAAAAGTAAATATAATTGTATGAAACATTACAAAAAATTACCTTATGTTATTCCCTTATAGTCGCCCTGACTCAAAGCCCTTTAGTGCCTAGCAACCACTGATATGTTCTCTATCACTATAGTTTTGTCTTTTAGAGAATGTCACATAATAAGGGCATAGAGCATGTAAACTTTTGAAACTGACTTATTTCACTCAAGATAAGGTCTTTGAGATTAATCCAACTTGTCACATATACCAATAGTTTGTTCTATTTTATTGCCAAAAACATGTACCACTATATGGATATACCAGATTGTTCATTCATTCACCTATTAAAGGGAATTTGGGTTTATTTCAACTTTTTAAAAATTATGATAGAACTGCTATAAACATTCATGTACAGGTCTTTTGGGGAAGATATTTTTTTCATTTTTATAAATACTCAGAAAAGGAAGTTTTAGGTTAAACAGTAGTACATGTTTAACTTTATAAGAAACTGCCAAACACTTTTTCAGAGTGGCTGTGCCAATTAGCATTCTCGCCAGCAATGTATATTTGTTCTAGTTCCTCTGTTTCTTTATCAGTGCTTGATGTGTGTGTGTGTGTGTATTTACCAGAAGTGGATACCTGGAATTCACTGGGCCAGTAACCCCTAAAAACTTCACTAATATGGCAGTACCCAGAATCATTTTTGTTTTTATCCACATTTCTCTAGAGTACATGTTTTCATTTTTGCTCATTGTCCATTAACATGGTGTCACCAGAATATACAGATGGTTCAGATCACCTTAGAATATACTTTGCAGGTGGTGGGGCAGTGAACATAGTCCTGGGCATAAAAGTATACTGTTATGCTTTAGTTAATGTAAACTGCTTATGGTCTATCTTACTGATGGAATACTATAAAACAAAGTTGATGGATAAATGATCTCTTACCATGTACATGAGGCCATGTTATTCTGTTCTAGCAAAGAATACCTTTCTCACTGTAGCTTCAAGTAAGGTTTGTGTTTGTTTTATGCAGTCTATTGTCATCTTCCAGTATCCATCTTGTTTTTTGTGTGGCAGACAAGTGAGTAAATGGGCTTATGATGAGGAACATGAATACTATATCCTACAGGTACTTAAAGATGACAATAATCTCTGTTACTCACCTTGGGATAATTTTTGATTCAACTTTTTGATCAGGGAGAGAAAACTGTCATATACTTCCATGTTGATATCCCTACTGCAAGAGTTCTATCTCCCTAGATCAAGTAATCAGGGTGGGAATTCTGACAACTCCCAAGCGTGTCCATTACGTTGATACACATTTGTGGACCAGGGAAGTGAATACTGGATGGGCTGTGGGCCCAGGGAGTTTACTGTGTGTTTATGCCCGTCTTCAAACAGAGATTCAATAGCTTTATAATTTCTGAATAATAAGGAGGATAACATAGTCAATGCTTAATACAAGTGTAATTTCAGTGACATTTGTCACAAGGAATTACTGCAAGAAGAGAATACCATTATGCACATATTAGACACTTCTTAAAGAGCTACAATGACTCTTGAAACAAGGAAGACCCCTGATTTTATAAAATCATTTTTCATTGTGTAATCTAAATTAGTTCTTAAATGCTTCCAACTGCAGCCTTCCATTTACTTTTAGTCACTATTGTTATTTCATTCCTTACATTTAAGTTTATGTTTCAATTAGTAGTTTTTACTCTTCATGTTTTCTATGTAGTTTCACTTTATATTCTTCACTTCCATTTTAAGCATATTTCAAAACCTTGAGTAATCAAATTTTAAAGGATGTCACTGCTAGTGGTATAATTATGAGAGTACACAGATGGCTTGTTAGGAGAGAGAGTGAGAGAGGAATAAAAAAGCCTGAGCAAAGCTGCAAATGCTAACTTTCAACCTGGGAATCTTTCTCTGTAACATAAGTTCACTGCCAGCAAGTTGTAGATACAAACACTACACTAGCAGCTCTAAATGAGAATCAGAGAATTATAATGGGACTGATATCCATAATGTATTGATCCTCAAGTATAGTTATATATCACTTCTACACTAAGGCAATTTCAAAGTTTCCATTTGACTGTAAAGTATATTTTATAGAAATCAATGCACTAAACAGCTTGAAACAACCCAAATAGTCTTAATTTTAGCAGATGTTCTGGATAAATAGTTGGGAAAATATAGCACAAAACGATTTAATCCTTAGTTCTAAAATGACAACGATAGTGACTCTGACTACAATGTCAGATTGAGTATTTATTGCATATAATTATTAAGAAGGTTTTAGTCTTACTTCAATAAATGTTTACCACCTACCTAGGCAGTCAAGAGACTTAAGTGTTATGTCCTTTATCAAATTTGGCTAAGCAAATACAAAAACAATCTTTCCTGTCAATCATTTTGTCCCTGTTCTGCCATCCTCTCCCCAAGTACAACTACACACCAAAAACAGTAAATGGCTTTGCAGGGAAACATATCATTTTAAATAATAAAGTTTACTCTTTGAAATTTTAACCACTGTCTTCTTCTTTTTGGTAATTTTATCTAAATAGGAAAAAGAAAGGAGATGAGTGGTGAAATGACATATGAAAGGAAAGAAGTTTTGGAATACTTGAGAATAGGTGAAGAAAAATAAGTAAGACTACGAAAGTCTAGCATTATATTATTGTGGCAATTTGAAGATGTTGTGTACCCCCAAAAAATCATTTTTTAAGCTAACCCATTCCTGTGCGTGTAAACCTACTGTAGTGGGAACTTCTGATTAAATTACTTTAGTCAAAGGCCTTTGATTAGATTGTGTAACACAGGGTGGAATAAAAAGCCACAGACACAGAAAAAAGCTTCAGAGACAGAAAGGAGCACAGAAGCTGAGAAGAAGCCACCTTAGCCATTGCTTTTAAGCCAAAGCTGAAAGCAATGAGGCCTGGAGGAGAGGGCAGAGATGAGCGGACACTGCTATTATGCTTGATCACCCACAGCTGCAGCTCAGTGAGAAAATGATGCTTTTTTTTTAAATAATTTTTTGTTTATTCTTAAAAAGATACTTAGATTACATAAATCTTACACAAAAAAATATAGGGATTCCCATACACCCCGCATCTCCCACACCCTCCCACATAAACATCCTTCATTAGTGTGGCACGCTGGAGCTTGTAGGTGTACATCCAAGAGACTTGAGTCTTTGGGCTGTCCATTTGCCAGCTGGTCCCAGAACCTCAGTGGAGTTACAACACCTACTCTACAGCTCATTGGATTTACCCAGGATAACTAACAAGGAGATGATGATGGACAACGACCATCCCAAGCATTTTTCTCAGTCTCAGAACTCCAAACTTTTAGACTAATGTATCCCCATTTTAAATGCTAACCCATTTCTGGTATATTGCATTCTGGCAGCTTTTGCAAACTAAAACAATTATGATTTATAGAATTGTAACTATACAAATGTTCATAAATTAAGTCACATATATATATATATATATATATACTATATATCTAGATATATAGTATAAATATAAACACACACATAAAGTGGATATTTAATGGCATGTTCTCACTTGAATGATAATCCAAATATATGATCCATCTGGTTGACCTCATAACTAGGGAGTTTCATAAAATTCTACCACTCAACTGCTTTTCTATTTATCATGGTTTGGCAACATACAGTGCTACAGTAATAATGCAGGTGATTATAAAGATAGTAATTTTGCTCTAAATCAGTAACCACAAACAACTTATCAGTACTTCATCCATGATATTTGTCCATGATATTTCCACAAGAAGGATCATCTTCTGATAACCTGAGGTTTAAGGGCAGGTTGAAGAACAAATTGGCAGTTTTATATGTTTTATTTTCTTTTGTTTTTCACTGTTGACTTGGCCATCACTTCTGGAAGCAGTTATTAGGTTAGGTTAGACCAAATCTTTATGGAATTTTCTTCTTTCTGAGGAAAAGAACACACTCTTTCATTTCTAGATATTTTTTGGATGTTGAAAGAAAGGTCAAACCAATCAAACCTAACAAATTATGCATTAAAGAAAAGTGGCTATGTTTTATACATGTTGTTAGCAGTATCCCAGAAGGTTGTTAAATCAGAATAACTTGTTCATGTTTCTTGCAGGGGCAAGCAAATTCTTTATCAAGTCAAACAGCTTCAATTGAATGTCTTCAGTATAAATGGATGTTGTATAAATAAGAATTCCATTTCTTGAAATTATACAAATTATTTCAAAAGTAAACCTTTCAAATTTGATTTAGGTATAATTACTTATAAAACAACCATATAATGTTAAATATATATATTGTTATCTAAAATATTTCATACAGCCTCAAAAGTAAGTTGGATCTAACGTGTTTGAAGATTTAAATCACCTTCATAAGTGATATTCAGCTTTTCTGAGAATTTCTCAATTTTAAAATATATTAATCAACCATTTTTATATATCTGGGTAAACCTGCACTAGGTGTTATATTCAATATAATTTTCCCAGTGTTTTTTTTTTTTAATTTTCATATCAATTTTACAAGTTACTCTGTTAACACAAGTTAATTAAAATAACAATAAATCTGCCTTTAAATTTGTGGTTACACACCTCCCCTTATTTTTCCATCAGTCATGATGGATTTGGGATGATGTCTGCTCTGACTATTTCACGCTGTGAGGGGATTTAGATAATATGGGGCAAAGGAAAGGAATTGTTTTGCTTGTAATTGAAATTACTCCTTGTTTTTGGAATGGAACTTGTCCATCATCATTATTTTGTTAGTTGTGCAAGGCAAGCCTGAAGAGCCAGAGAGTAGGAATTAGCCACAGCTATGCTGGGTTTCAAGGCTCAATGGGCATATGAACAATCCAAAGACTTAAATCTGAAAAATATATTTAACATGTACATTGAAAATTATAGGATCAAATAAAAGGAATAGAAGAATAATGATTAGGGCAATTGTAAATGAGTTTAACTTTGTTATATTGGGAAATAGATTTTCATATATTCCCAAATAGGGCCCACTGAAGAGGTGTTGACTTTATAAGGCTGTGTGGCTTGTTTATGGTGTCCAGACATCCCTATAGCCCTTTGGAGCAATTTTCTTTGTGGCTTTGTTTTCTGTGGTCGTTTGTGAAATCTGCCTGATACCTCCATAAGTGTAACCTCCAGAAAGACCTCCCAACTCACATTGAAATCTGTTAGCCATAAAAACTCTTTTATTTATTATTTCCCCCTTTTGGTCAAGGTCTTTTTCAAAATGCATAGTTGATTAATGCTTGGTAATAATCTCTTGTTGCCAGGGAGGTTCATCCCTGGGAGTCACGTCCCACGCCGCTAGCGTTTTAATATCACTCAGAAAATATATTCTCATTGAATTTGAAATTCTTTATATTTCACTCAACTATAACTACAATTTTTCTTAGATACTCTATCATTTCTCAATTTATTCCATGTTTCTGAACTTTATTTAATCATGATACTATAAATATCTCACTTTCTTCTTTGGCTTTGTTTATTCCTAACCATTTTAAATCAGATATCACATTTCCTTTGCAAATGTTCTATTTCATATGTTAGCTTTCACATTTTCTTTCACTATTTCCAGTACATTTTTCTTTGCAATTATTCATTTGTTTTGCCAGACATTATCTCCATGAAAGCATTTAGGTTATGGTGTCCTACATTTTCAGAAGCTTATTTTTCCCAATCAAGTCTTCAGATAATTAGTACAAAACACTTATTAGCAACTTTCTTTGCTTTTTGAGGCCTGAAATGAATTCTTTATGCAGAGTATATAGGGTTGTTCTTGGTTTCCATATAATTCTTTTATGAACCAGAGATTCTATTCAGATATTATATTAAATAGCTGGCTCAAAATTTACCACATAATTAAAAGGTGTAATGGAACATCAGAGAAAAAACATTTCCAAAGAAAACATGATTTAGTACAATGAAATGTGGCAAAGTCATAGATATAGAAAAATATTATATATTTCCAGGTGTATATAAACAAAGATAGTGAGGACTAAATAAATGAAAGAATAGTAGACACAAAAATTGAGAGAAAGAGAGAGAGAAATTTCTCACAAGGCTCACATTTTTGCACCTGGAAGTTTTATTTGAAAATTTTCTAATTGAATCATAATTCCAGGAATTAAGCAAATTTGTATCATCCTATTTACATATTTTAAATTTTGAAAAATATATGAAGGTGACATATAAATATTTTGAAATATTTTACAGGTATTAAAATGAATGATTAATAATAAAACACATTTAGTCAACAGGTGGCATGTACCAGATGAACAAAAGGAAGTAGAATTCATTGCAAGCAGCTTCTTAGAATAATAAGAGCATGGATTTTCTGATCAAATTAAAATTTCAACCTTGAATCACATACAAACTTAAGATATTACACTATTATAAAGAGACATTAGTAAATTTATTTTTAAATGGTGATTAAAATAATGCCCAATTCATTTTGTTTTTCAGAGGATTATATTTTCTTCATAATAAGTGAAAATATTTATCATAGTGCCCAGCACTTGATAAAAATTGATTAAGGACAGAACTACTTCATTATTACTAATATCCCTAGGACATTCTCCACATTGTCATTCAAAAACTCTAACCATGTTACAAAATTAGAATAAAGCATTGTGAGTTCTTTCAAAGAGAGGTTTTAGAGATGAGGCACAAGACTACAAGGTCTTTCAGCTTGAGGCAATGCCTTTGTGTTTTCCAGCAGCTGGTCAAATTAAAACAATGCCTAACAGGCAATAAGTTCTACATCATTTCTTGTAGGATGAATAAACTATTTCATATGAACACCAACCCATGTTATAAAAAAATGTATATTCTTGAAAAGAAATGCTTCAAATAATGCATTTTCTAAAAATACAATAAGCAAAACAATGCATATTTTTAAAAAATAAGAATATTATATTTAATACTGTGAGTTAAGAGAATGTTGAACAATATTAAAGGAAAAGCACATGCTGCCCAACTTAGATATTGTACTTTGTTAAAAAGGAATCTCAAACTGAAATCAATTTTTCCTCTATGTTTCTAAACTGTCGGAAGAAAATCATGCCAATTTGACCAACAAACGTGTGAATATGTATATAGTATGGTTTTTATTCTAATATGATTTACAACTAGACACATATTGAAAGATATTCATAACACTAAATATATTAGAGTCATTAGAAACAAATGGTAAACAGTTGAAAGAAATTATTGTGATCAGTATTGCTTTTAGACAACTAGACCCAATTTTCAGTTTATCTTATCTCATTTTATTGATTCCACCAGTTATTATTGTTAAAAGCTTATCAGATATTGCAGAGATTACCATTGTGTTCCTAACCGCCACCCTCTTTCAATCCAAGTACACACTCATTCACAATTGAACCATTCTTAGTGGACAGAATTGATTTTCATTCTCTACTATGCCCTTACTATTCATGCTCCAAGATCAAGGTCCTTTATAATCATATATTTTATGTCATTTATTAATTTCTTCCATCTACAGAAGTCTTTAAGCAGCTACTTCTACTCTGGATATAGACAGGAAATAGGATTGAAGGGAGAAATCAAGGTATAGCATGATCATCACATGTTCAGTGAAGGAGGGAGGCTTCAGTGTACATCTGAGATTGTGGTTTGCAAAAGAAAATCATGATATAAGATTGCACAAGAAAGACATATAATGCAGGGCAGGGAGAAGTAAAATAGAAAGTTACTAACATCATCTCTCTCGTCCATAGGGCAAAATACTTTACTTGCCATTTAATATATATATTTTTATGTTTAAAGAAGCTTTAGTTTACAATCTTACATCAAAAATATAGGGGATTCCCATATGCCCCACCTCCTCCCCACCCACCCTTTCCCACAAGAGTTTCAAAACATTCCCTTTCCAAATAAAACAATGAAGGCTAAAGTGAAATTATTTGTGAGCATTAACAGATGGAGGTTATATTTTTTAAAACATAAATCCTTATCTGATTGAATTTTTAATACAAAAGTTTTACTGATATATAATTTATATATCATACAACTGTTTGAACAATTCAGTGGTTTTGAGTGTATTTGAAGAGTTGTGTAAACATCACTAAAATCACTTTTCAAACATTTTCATGACTTCAAAAAGAAATTCCACACACATTAGCAGTCAACCCCATTCCATCCCATTACCCCGTCTTAAGCAACAATTAATCTTCTTTTTGTCTCTATAAAATGTTTTTTCTGGACATTTCATATAAGTGAAAGCATACAATGTGAGGTATTTTGTGACTTTATTCTTTAAATTAGCATAATGATTTCAAGACTTATCCATATTGTATCATGTATCAGCACTTAATTTCTTACTATTGCTTAATGATATTCCATATCATAGATATACCACATTTTATTTACCCATCCATTACTTCATGGGCATTTGGATTGTTTCCAGTCTTTAACTATTATGAATAATGCTCCTATGAACATTCATGTTCAAGTTTTGGTAGACATATGGCTACATCATTTCACATTACCGCAAGCAGTGTATGGGGTTCCAATTTCTCGACAGCTTTCGTCAATCTAGCTAAAATTTGGTCAATTTTGTTGATTTCTTCAACATTTGTTCTGTTGGTTTTCCCTATTGTGTTTCTTTCTTGTTTTCATTAATTTCCATTCTGATAATTATTATATACTATCTCTCCTTGCATTAGTTTTAGTTTGTTTCTACTTTTCTAATTTCTTGATATAAAAGGTTAAGTCTATCGCAGTCTTGCATGTTGGGTGTAAGATGGGGACAGTTGGAGCAGAGTACTTGTTTGCTTCATTTCTCAATTCCAATAGACTGAGAGAAACTGTTTTGGAGATGATGTACTTAGGATATTTTATTCACACCTGGACCTGAGGTAGATGACAAGATTGTGGAGTTTAAACTGCTATAATGGGATGAACCTTTAGAAGAACTTTTGATCAGATTGAGTGTATTTTGCATAGTGGAGCACATGTATCATTACTGGCCAGCAGGCCAATTTTCTCAAGCAGGCTCTAAAATGAGCTTCAATGGACCTTGCCTCCTGTTGTTCAAGCTCTTGGATAATCCTCTCCAATTGAACATAGACTATATTTTTTACTGGATTCTAGTGAATTGAACATGATAGAAGTGATGGGATGTCACTTCAGATGTAGGTTATAAAAAAGTGTCTCTTCTATCTTGTGATATATCTCTCTCCCTCCCTCTCTCTCATTCTATCTTTCTCTCTTTCTCTCTCTCTCTCTCTTTTTCTTCCTTCATCTCTTGCTCTAGGGGAAGCAAGTGGTTGTGTCCTCTGTAGCCATATTAGAGAAGCACATGATAAAAGTTGTTGTCTTCAACTAGCAGTCAGTTAGAACTTGAGACCTTCCAATAGCCATGAGAGTGTGCTTCGAAGCAGATCCTCCTCCAGTTGAGCCTTGAGATGGTGCTAGGTTAGGGCATCACCTTGATTATAGCCTTGTATAGACCCTGAGACCCTATAACCCTGAGAAAAAATCCACCCAGCTAAATTCTTACCACCCACCTACCTGAAGAAATTGTGAAATCATAAAAGGTCTATGCTTACAGTTACTAAATTTTGGAGTAATTTGTTAAACAGCAATACATAATGAATATACTGGGTTATGAAATGTCTAAATAAATTTTCAACTCTAGCATATATAAAACTTTTAATTAACAAGGTATAAGACTAAATGACATCTTATAGCTCCCAGAAATTATATATTTTTCATTGTAATGCATTTTTCACTATAATATAGAAAGACCTATTCATTACTCATGACAGCATACAAAGAGCTACGTTTTAAAAATAAATACAAACTCAAATTGCAAGTATGTTACCAAAGAATATGTGCAATGTTAACAAAGATGTTCTTCAGTTATTTCAAAGGAGATTTCAGAAAAAGATAAGATTTCCAACGTGAATAAATGGTTTAATAATAATACCTATAACTATAACTATAACTATATATATATATATATATTCTATA
>JAQZBX010068756.1:0-15701 GCA_029593785.1 Cabassous unicinctus | reverse complement strand
CTCATCTCTTCCTGTGTCCCTCACATGATCCATTCCAGCCACAGGGGCCTCCATCTTGCTCCATGAATGTGCCGGCACCATCCCCACCTCAGGGCCTCTACCTCAGCTTCCTGCTGCAGCATGTTCACCCCCTAAGCTTTACAAGACCAGTTTCTTCTTCACATTTACAAGTCAGCTTAGATATGTCCTCCTCTGGGAAGTTTACTTGATCCTGTGAGCTAAAATAAGCAACCCTTATTATGTCACATCTCCCTGTTTTACTTCCTTCATACTACTTCTTAGATGTGAAGTAAGTTTATTTATTCATTACTTTACTTCACTTTCTGTGTTTCTCCCAACTAAAAATGTTCCCCACCATATCATGAGTATGTATAAGAAACCTTGCATGAATATATGTAAGTAGATTGCTAAATAGATTAGTGAGTGGACAAAAGGACAGATGAGCAGATGGGTGGGTAGGTGGGAGGATGAGTGGGTGGGTCTATGGGAAGATGTATGTTGTTGGGAGAAGAGATGCAGTGGCTGCCTGTGTAGATGAATGAAGAGTATGGTGAGTGGGTGGATGATGAGGGTTAATTGAGAGATGAAGGAAAGGGTGGGTAGGTGGACAAATGGAAGAGTGAGAGCACTAGTGAGCACTGGTGAGGGAAGTTGGGTAGATGGATGGAGGAATAGGTGAGTAAATGGGTGGTTGTAAGATTGGAGAATGCTTAATGATGTGTGGAGAATGGATGGCACAGTTCATGAAAGAGTAGGTGGGTCATTGGATGGGTAAGCTCCAGTGAAGGTGTCAAATGTTTGTAGGGCTTGTCTCTTTTCTTTACGGAAGGAGAGGGGTGCAGTCTATGGCTGAGAGGAGTGGAGAGACTAGAATGAGTCTTTGGAAGTTTCAGAAATATTAGAGGATCTTATTAGGGATATGTAGACCACACCTGAATCAGTGTTGACAGCTCAGCTGTCCTGAGAAGCCCCATGTTTGGGGGGAAGGTGATACTAAGAAGAGACTGGTGAGTAGGCAGGCAGAGTGGGGGTGCAGCGTAGCCTGGGGTTCCTCTGCTGGTCTACAGACCACCTCACTGACTCCCCCTTCATCCTTGCAGTACAGCTGCTCCCACCCTTCCATCTCCAGGAGGGTAATGTGAGCCTCATTGAGAACGAGATGTGTAATATGTTGTATGGACAAAGGACTGCTCAAGGCAAGATCACAGTGCATGAGGAGATGCTGTGTGCTGGGGACTTCTCATCTGGAAAGGCCATCTGTGACGTGAGTAAGGTCATTTCTGTGCTCCCCCTGCCTGTCCTCCTGGTGTCAGTTTCTCCAGCATGGTGTGTGCTGCTTATCCTCTCTTTGAGGAGATACTTGGGGTCCCTGTTACCTTCCTGCTGTGTCTCCCCTAGTTTCCATTCCTTGGTAGTGTCCCCCAGCCTTCCCCCTTCCCAGCCCCTCCCAGCAGGATGGCAGCAGCTGGAAAGCCTCTCAGACAGCATCTGATTTTGCGGTTGGTTTTTTAACTTTTTGTAGCATATCTAAGAGAACATAATGCGTAAGTGGTGAGCTTGATGAATTTTCATTTCCAGACACGTGGGCTACTTGCAACACTGTGGTCCCTTTCATTCCCCATTCCTGTCACTAATGCCCAAGGATAACCACCATCTTCACTTTCAACAGTTTAGGCTAGATTCTGAATTCTTTATAAGTGGAATTTACAGTGGGTGACTTTTCATGTCTGTTCTCTTTCTCTTAACATTATATTTGTGATTTTCACCCATATTGTTATATATATTTATAGTTTGTTTTATTATCATTGCACTCTGGTATTCTTCTGTTTGAATTGAATCATTATCAATTCTATTATTGATTGGTATTTGGGGAGTTTCCAAGTCGAAGGTTACATGTGTACTAGTGCTAGGAACATTTTTCCATACTTGTGTTTGAACACATTTCTGTTTCGTAGATACCTATGTGTAGTGGTGCTGAGTTAAAGGTATGCATATGTTGAGCCTTGGAAGATGTTACAAATCAGTTTCCACAGTGGTTACACCAGTTCACACTCCAGTAGTGGATGAGAGTTTGTATCTTGTCAACTCTTGGCGCTTTCCATCTTTTCTCATTTTAGCCATTTTGGTGCATATATAGTGATATCTTAGTGTGGTATTATTTGCATTTTCCTGATGACTAAGGTAAATACATTTTCAGATGTTTATTGTCATTAGATATTCTCTTCTTTGAACTTTCCATTCAATTTTCCCCCTCATTATTCTGTGGGCTTGACTATCTTTTCCCTGTAGGAGCTCTTATTTCTAGATATGAGTTCACTGTTCGATATATGGATTGTAAAGGTCTCCCCTTCTCTGTAATGTCCCACTTTATAAGTGTGGAAACTGAGGCCCTGAGTAGGCCTAAAGTGTGGCAGCACAATTTGGGACCTGGTGTTCTGATTCCAAGCTCAACCCTGCCTCTGCACCCCTCTCGCAGAGCCCAGCTCCCCAGCTGCCTTCCGTAGGTGGAGCTTTTGCATAGACAGCAAGTGGTGAAGTGGAGAGGAAAGAATTAGGGCTGTAGAGTCGGAGAATCCAGGCTTCAGATCCCCCCTCTACCCTGTGTGTCTGCCCTGTGGCCTCAGACAGTCTCTCCCTTCTGAGCTTGTTTACGCCTTCATAAGGTGGGGATACTGGGGCTTCCTCCATGGGCTGTGAAAGGTGGTGTCATGGGGTGAATAGTGTCTCCCCGACATTCATGCCCATCACAGAATATCAGAATTTGGCCTTATTGTAAATGGGGTCTTCGCAGATGCAATTATTTAAAGATATGGAGATGAAATCATCCAGTGACTGATGACAGGAAGAAGAGAGGACAGGGAAGAAGGCCATGAAAACGGAGGCAGAAATTGGAGTGGTGCTGCCCCAATCCAGGGAGTGGCAGCATCCACCAGAATCTGGGAGAAGCAAGGAAGGGTTTTCCCTAGAACTTCAGAGGGAGCACAGACCTGCCGACCTCACTTTCCGACTTCTGACCCCATTCAGGGGAGTAAACTTTTGTAGTTTTCACCCACCAAGTTCATGGCAATGTGTGACAGCAGCTCCAGGACACTAACACAGATGGGATGAAGTGAGTCCGGCCCATGGCAAGGGCCATTGTCCTCTGCTGCTTCCGTCACTGCCCAGTGAGCTGGCTGCGCCAGAGGGAGGAAGCTCTCCTTGCCTGCCTTCCTGAGAGCAGGTGGACAGCCCGATCATTCCTCCTTTCTGGCCTTCTGTCCTGACCCATCCTCCTCGCAGTGTTAGCTGAGCCCAGCGGTGGAGCGAGGCCATGCTGAGTCTGCTGGGGGCTCAGCTACAGGGTCCCCAGCCCAGGCTGGCCTTCTTGACCTCCCTTCCAGTCTTGTTTCCCACCTGCCTTCTCGTGCAAAGGCCCTGCCCATGGAGTCCCGGGACAGCACCATTTGTATGCTTGCCTTCTGGCCATCTCAGGGTGCTCCCCAGGCCTGCTTGTCCTCTGGTCCTTTCCCCAGTCAGAGGACACTGCTGAGCTTGACACCTGGGCATCAGCAGATGCTTCTTCCCTCTTGCCTTCTCTCCTCTTCCCTCCTCAGCCTTCAGTCACCCATCTTGTCCCCCAGATTCCATTTGGATTCATCTTTTGCCAAACCACCACTGCTGCTCTTCCCTCCCCACCCCAGGTGCTGCTCTCATTTCTCCCCTGAGGTGCTGCCTCCTCCTGCACCAGGGCCTTAGAAACACAGCTCTGGGGAGAGACAGGGTGGTGGGAGTGAGGCAGCTCTCAGACCACAGAGTAGGACAGACCCGGTTCACATCTGCGATCGGCCACTTACTAGCTCTGTGACCTCAGCAAAGTTTCCTTGCCCGTGAAATGAGCTTACTCACAGCCTCTATTTCTAAAGGTTCTTGTAGGAGTAAATGATTCAATTCCTGTAGAAAATTTAGCACAGTGCCTGTGAGTTAGTAGGTGCTTGATAGGTGCTGGCTTTTCTTTACGTTGCCTTGTCTGTCTCTGTTTGTCTGGATTGTGCTCATCCTTCTAGGCTTGTCTTAGACCCGTCCTCTCACACACAGGTGGAATTCAGCACCTCCACCACAGCCCTGCCTGACACACATGCACACCTACACCCCCACACTCTCACGTGGTCTCCTTCTATCTCTACAGTGGTGAAATGGGGTTTGGGGTCCATTTGTATTTGTTTTTGTTTTCTGCCAGCTGAGGGCTCCTCAGGGGCCAGGAGGCTGTTGGGAGTCCCTCTCATCTCTCCCAGGCTAGGTTAGAATCCACCTGGTCCATCTGCTGAGTCACTGATGGAGGGAGTGGGACCCCTGCCCTGAAGGATCAGGCCTCTCCCCTGGCCTTTTACACCTGGGGGGTTAGAGACACTGTGGGTAAGGGCAAGGGCACCCCTGATGGGGAAGCCCTTGAGAGAAGGAGCTGAGTCAACCATGGCACATTCCGACTTTCGAAGAAGACCACGTGTATTAGTTTCCTACTGCTGTTGAGACAAATGACCTCACACTTAATGGCTTATAAGTTTATTATTTTTCAGCTCTTAAGGGTAGAAGTCTAAAATGGGCTGCAGGGCTGTGTGCTCTCCGGAGGGTCTTTCCTTGCCTTTTCCAGCCTCCAGGCTGCTTCATTCCTGGCGTGTGGTTCCTCCCTCCATCTTCCAAGCCAGCAATCACATGATGCTTTCTCTGCTTCTGTCATGACACCTACTTCTCCAACTATGCCTCCCTCTTTCCCTTATACAGATCCTTGGGATTCCATTGGGTTGAGCTAGATCATCCAGAATAATCTCCCCCTCTCAAGGTCCTGACCATAATCCCATCTGCAAATTCCCCTTTGCCATGTAAGGGACATACCCACAGGCTCAGGGGGTTAGGACCCCTCGCTGCCCCATCTCAGGCCAACCCCTCTGCTTCAGCACGGGGTCCCCAGGGGCTTTTCTCCTGCTCCCTTGACACTGGCCTTTCCCTCTCACATCTGTTTAATTGCTATTGAGCACCATGAGGGACGGGGCTTTGTCTACTTCACTTGTGTGTTTCCCAAGAGCAGTGCCTGACAGCTAGTAATGCTCAATATATGTAATATATATATTAGATCAGTGGAAAGAGGAGCAACCGAATAACTGGCTGTGCCCTGTGCCATCCACCCACCCCCAGTGTTAAGACAGTACATCTTACTTCCTGGCCTTTGAAATGGGGATTGCTCCCACCCCATGATCCTGTCCTGACAAGACTCCAGGAATTCCCAGCAATATTCACACTGGTCCTGGGCAGTCCCTCTTTCTTCCTAGGCACATCCTTCAGATCACCAAGAAGCTGAGAGAAAGCCAAAGGCCCAAATGAATGAAGGAGGCAGAGGACTAGGCATTGATGAGCAGCTCAGGGTTTACAAGGGCCAGGGTATGGCAGAGGCTTCCACTGACCCCTGTGGGCTCCCAGGGAAGCCCCTCTCTTGGGCCCAACCAAAAAGCTGTTCCCACAGGCCTTAGGCCGTGTGTGCTCCTCTGCCATCCACGCCCCTTCATTCCAGGTCCACATTTTATAGGTCTGTGTTTTCAACCTTGGGATCAGCTCAAGAGCATTTGGAAACTTGACTCTGGTGAGATTTTGACCAGTAGGTTTGCAGTGGGACCCTGGCATCAGGGCTGTTACCAAGTATCACCCACGTAGTTTGGGTGAGTTGAGACCCCCTGACTGAGACAACAGCACCCTACCTGGCCAACTGATAGTCCCAGAACCGTGACAGGTAAAACCCCTGATTCAGCTTCCCTACCAACTGCTCTCTCTTTGCTCAGGGTGACTCCGGGGGGCCCCTGGTCTGCCAGTTCAGCAGTGCCTGGGTTCTGGTGGGCTTGGCCAGCTGGGGCTCGGACTGCCAGCCTCCCGTCTACCCCAGTGTCTTCACCAGGGTCGCCTACTTCACCTCCTGGATCAATGGCATCAAGAGGGCCACACCTGTTCCTGATGCCATTTCTGCACCTTCTCAGACCCAGGTTTCAGGCCCGCTTCGGAGAACTGCTTGCTTGCCCAGGCTCTGTACCTCCCTTGTGCCTCCACAGACCTTGCTCCTGCTGCCATGTGTCCTCAGGGCCTGGTGGCAGACCCTGTGGTGACCCACTGGGCCCCTCTTCTCCTTCAGCCTTCTATCCACTTTGGGCCCCAATCTTGGGCTAGAACCTTCCACTGCCTTCCCTTCTCCCAGCCTGATAGTCTCTCATAATATTTCCTCCTCTTTGAGTTTCCTGTTCATCAGTTCCCAATCCCCAAATCAAGCCTGAAAATAAAACCAAAACAAATGATGGCCCCTCGCTGCTCCTTCATCGGCCCCACATCCCAGCTGTCATCCAGCCCTCCTGTACCTCCTGCTCCTCAGTGCCCTTCCCTTGGGAATCACTGGTCTGACTCCTTGGGCAAAGAAATGAGACCCCACAGGAGACTCTCCAGCACTTGGAGCCCAGGAAGAAAGTGAACATGGGGAGGGCAGGGACAGACCATCGGATCTTGGGGGAGTTGGCCCTGATACATTGTCCACAAGATAGCAGGTGTCTGCAGACGCAGCCTCTGCGTCTGCCCGCAATGATCAGGCAGACTTTCAAGGCACATGAGACATCTCCCCAGCTGTCTGTAATGCAGAGCACCAAAGGCCTCACCCACCATAGAGAAAACAGCACATCTTGGGTTTGGTGGAGTGAAGAGGGAAGGCAGGGAAGCTCCTGGGGCTTTGGGCATTTGAGCTGAAGTGGGAGGTACATAACACCAAGGTAGGGGGTGAGACAGGGGACTGACTCTAAGCCTACTTACTTGGAGGGCTCTCAGTTGTGGTTGGGGCTGGGAAAAGGGTTGGATGCAGAAAGTAGCACTGATGCCAGGCTAGAGCCAAGGCTTAGGCTGTCAGACCTCTGACTTCTGCTCCTGGAGTCACCTTTTAGTGCCTTCCTCACCTGCCTGACAAGCCTCCCTCTTTCCTACTCTGCAGAAGCAAGACCCACTGCCCACTCTCTGAGCCCACCCTGCATGAACTTGATCCATCCTGCAGGAGGCTGCAAGGCAAACCTGATTTAATGTGTCCACACACTCTGGGCCTGAGAACTCAGTGTCACCTTTTTGCTTGGTTGAGCTATAGGCCCCACATTGAGCATTGGCCCCACAATCAGCCTCTAAACAGTGTCCTAGGCATCCTACATGCCATTCTGCCCCAGACAGAGTCCTTGTGCTACCAGGAGTCCTCTCAGACTGGCCTCACAATGGCCACCCAGCTCAGCCCTCGATACCTAAAATAAAGTGGGGAAACTCACATTTTATTGCAAATCCTGGCATTGCCCACATATCCTGGACCCTCATAGTAGGTGGGCACACATGATGTCACACATGTGAACACCAGGATCTCACTACCTTTAGCCCTCTGTTACTGAAGCAGGAAGTTCCCAAAATTATCTTGGGGGGTCCCTAGAAAGCATCTTGCAAGTTTCCAACACCTGTACGGGGCACGTCTGTCTGCATGGCCTTCCCTCTGACAGGTTTGTGCCAGTGAGGTACCTCTAAGCGTAATTGTGCACACAACATTGTGCTCAACCACCACCCATATGTGGCCTTAAGAACTCAGCAGTCTCTGGACAGGACAAGAGAAACATTCCCACCCTTGGTGGTAAGTTCAGTTATGGGGCCTCACAACAGCTTGGTCATGCCCCTGAGTTGTCAGTAAGTCATAAGACAATAGGGGATTGAAACATGTTTACCATAATTCAGATAATGTTTATGTGGTTATGTTTACATTATTAGCCCCTCCACTGGCCCTAGAGTTAATATTCACCTCTGAACCATGTTACCTCTGGACTGACTGTCCCTAACTTTTTCTCCCATGGTGATTTCTGCCTGGGGGCCTGGTCTTCATATATGCCAGTCCAGGAGTTAGGTGATTCCCTGCCTCTGGACTTTCTCAGATCTCTAATTCAAGGGATCCAAATGCATACAGAGCCCACAATGAAGATCTCAACTGCAGCTAGCCAGTTCCTCCATTATCTGAAGCCAACTTAAATGCTCAGTGTTATTATCCTGAACAGTTTAGCTTCTTTTAAAGATAAACAAATCAAAGCCTATTAGGGTTAAATAGGTTTTCTGAGCCCACATGGGTAGTAAATAGCAGAACACAGGTCACACCTGGACCTCTTTTGAGCAAACTTGAAAGCCTTTTCACTTCCCACCTATGCAGGCTGCTTCTAGATGGCTTTGCCCTGTCTGACCTTTGCTCAGACTGCTCTTCAAGGGCTTGTTCTGACCTTCCTCTAGACTGATCCCCAGATATGCACTCCACATAGACTAAGGTGGGAATGGAGGCTAATCCAGAGTGGAGAGGAAAAGGGCTGGAGCCAGAACAGCTGTGACGAGTCAGCAGGTCAGGGCTGGTCCTGGAGAGGCACCTGAAGCCATCAGCAGGGTCTGGGGACTTGAAAGTCCTGTTTTCAGGGGCCTCCCACCCTTGCAGGTGGTGCAGTGGCAGCAGCTGGTGGCCAGCCTTGTCAAGGCCACCCCTGGACAAGCTATGGTGGGGGCGAGGATAAGTGGGTTGACTTGAAAGATAGTGTGGATGGATTGAATGGCTGTAGCCTGATGTGGAGACAGTCACAATGGAGGATTGGCTGAAAGAAGGCCTTTTACATTTTCTTTCCTTGGCTCTTGCCACCTTGTGGCCTCAGGCTAAATGTTGCTGAATCCTTCTTTGTTGCCAGCTTGCAGGGGTTGGTGTCAGGCAGTGTGTGAGCCCTTCCAGGTAGGGTTGGTGGGAGTGTGTGGACTGGGCAGCCATTTTGGACCATGTGTCTCTACATACCCCCATGCCTAGAGCTGGAGTATTGTTAGCTGGGGAGACTGTCACCTTTCTAAACGGTTAACAGTGAAACCTAAGGATGGTAGTTGCCTGGTGGAGTGACAGCTAGGAAGGAGGTTAGCAGTGGATCTCTTGTTCCTGGCCCTCCCTCTCCTGAACTCATTCATCAGGATGGACACAGACTGAGTCCTACCCTTCAGCCCTTCCACAGTATACATCACAGAGTAGCTTCTCACCCCTGGAGTCACCAGCACATAATTCACGATAACACTCACCCAAGGAGAAGATTTACCACCAGGGAACAAATAACAAACTGAAAAATAGTTATTATTTGAAACAGATGGACTAAAACTCTTAAATAAGCATAACAAATATTCTTATTAATATAAGGAAATGTTATTAACAATACATTGTTTAGACGCAAGACTAAGAAACAATAGAAAACAACCAAGTTTAATATTACATATGAAAAATATAATAGAAATAATGTGTACAGTAGATTGGATAAACAGGGATAAATACAGACAATTAATAAAAACAATGATGAAGAGCACAGTGTTTGGAGCCAGCACACTCATGTTAGAATAGTTTGTTGTGTAAGGAAGATAGATCATAGAAATGTGAGAGTAAGTGATATAGTTAAGTATAATGTAACTCTAAGTTACAATAATTTTTAAAAAATTTAAGTGAAGTAAAATATACTCAAGGACATGATGCTGAAGTGCTGACTTAATTTTTGAATGTGAATGTACCATGTAATAACCACCTAGATCAAGTTATATAGAACTTTTCAGCACCACGGATGACCCTTGGTCTCAGTCCTAGGCAACACACCCCAAGATGTAACTAAACATTTTTTTAAAAATTATTTTTTATTTATTTTTAAAGAAGCTTTAGATTACATAAATATTACATAAAAAATAAGGTATTCCCATATGCCTCACTCCTTCCCCCTCCCACACTTTCCCACATCAACAACATCCCTCATTAATGGGTACATTTCTTAAAATTGATGAACACATTTTGAAGTATTGCTACTAACCATGGACTACAGTTTACATTATAGTTTAAACTGTGTCCCACACAATTTTGTAGGTTATGACAAAATATACAATGGCCTGTATCTGCCACTGCAATGTCAGGCAGGACAACTCCAATGTCCTGAAAACGACCCCATATTACACCTATTCTTCTCTGTCACATCCCTCAGAACCAGTGGTGGCCCCTGCATTTATATCAATGATAAGATTCCTTCGATTACTAGAATAATAAGTCTATAGTAGAATAATAATAAGTCTACTTTAGTCCATTGTTCATTCCACATTCTTGAGGATTTTGGAATGGTGATGCCCACTCTGCTTCTAATTGAGAGGGAACTTGGATCCCATGGCTCAGATGGGTGGAACTATATTGCTTGCAGTTGCAGATGCTCTCTGTTCCTTGGGATGGGCTTTGTCCACCATCATGCCCTTCTTAGTTGTCCTAGGTGAGTCCAATAGCCTGGAGAGTAGGTATTGCAACTCTGCTGAAATTCAGGGGGTACATGGACAGATCAAGTGTTTAAGTCTTTGGGAAATATATTTATCAAGTATAGTTTTAATTATAGGTTCAAGTAAAAGGGTAGAAAAGCCAGGTGTAGAGAAATCTATAAATAAGTCTCAATCTGTTACACTGGGGAGCAAAAATTCCAAAGTAAGGCCCACTGGCAGGGTGCAGAATTCCTGAGCTATAGTTTCTGGTTGTCTCTAGTACCCTCAGGAGCCCTACTCTTTGAGGAACTGTTTGCTGTGGCAGTCAATGAGATCCTGGTGAGACTTGCATAAGCGTAGCCTCTGGAATGACTTTCTGACTCACTTTGTAGTCTCTTAGGCATAAAAGCTCATTTGTATTTACCATTTCCCCCTTTTGGTTAAGGTCTTTTTCAGATGCTTCGCTAGGTGGCACTTGGTAATGATTCCCTGGTGCCATGGAGGCTTATAACCGGGAGTCATGTCCCACACAGGGGGTGGGGGGACGGGGGTGGAAGGGATTGCATTTCTATGCTGAGTATGGCTTAGAGAAAGGCCACATTTGAGCAACAAGGAGACTTTCAGGAGGTAACTCTTAGGCAGTATATAATACTAGGCTAAGTTTCAATTTCACAAGAAAAGGTTCATAAGTACAACCGTCATTATCAAGGGCCTGGCATAATGGTCTGTCTTCCTTCACTAGACATTGCACTTGCATTCAGGGGATTCTTGCTTTCCTATTAGAGAATGTAACAGTACTCCCCAGGATGGGAATTCAATATTCTTTCAGTTATTGTGTGGATCTCTACCCACTGAGACAATGCCCCATGAACACTTGAATATATTCATATTTCTTAGAGGCATGCCCCAGGTGTACCCCTTCCCATACATCTCCCCATCACTGACACCCTGCACCAGTGATCTTCCCCTGCCACTGTTGTGACCCTTATGTGATCCAAAACTTCTCCAAAAATGAAGCCAACACAATAATGAAATTAATAAAAAAAGAAACAAAAAATAGTAACCAATAAAATACAAATTTTTAAAATTTGATATAATAAAAAATTTAAAAAAACATTTTTATACATTGTGTCTTTCATTTGATTTCCTTATTTTCAGTGAAAGAGAAAAATTTTAGAGTAAGTATTAAAATATTATGAAGTCTGTATTTTATTTGATTCCATTGCAAATGATGCTACTTAAACAATTCCAGTGGAGGTAAGCCAGTTTCTGGGTCCACATTGTAAAATGTCTTGATCAAAGTTATAACAAGTGATTTTCAAATAAATGCATTTCTGTCAATATATTGAAAATAGCTATGTATTATATAAAGGTACTGTGAAAAATATCCTAATACATTAAATGTAATAGGTAGAACACTAGCAATGGATTCAGGAGAAAGTATTGATTTGTTAGGTTTCCCATATCTCAAATTCTTTGCCTGAATCTTATTTAATGGACTATTTCTGTGTGATTAAGAAAAATGACATACTAATTTTTGGAAGGCCATGGTCGTGAACAAAATGAACACTTTCCAAAGTGCATGTAAGCTTTCCTCCCGATTTGAGAATACTATGATTTAGGGTAGACTTATTCCCCCAAATTCACTGAGAGTCATGTCTAAGTGAATGGAATTGGATTTTCCTCTTCAAAAATCATGACCCCCTACTGAGAGTCATCCCATTCCCAGGTATGACTTTTCCAGATTAGCATATACAATGGTTTTAAAATTTGGGCTAAATGAGGTTTGAGCGGTCTCCAATATCCCAACAACCTCAGTAACACCATTAATTGCTTTGGAGTTTGTGGGGTGGGAATACGCTGTTCATTCCTGATTACAGAAGAGGGTATAGCTTTTGTCTTGCCTGGCCAAACAACACCCAAGAATTTGACAGAGCAGCCAGGGCCTTCCAGCTTGTCCCCAATGATTGCACATCCCTCACTTTCAAGATGTGATACTATTGTTTCTGATGCTTTTTTTATTTTTTTTTAATTCTGAAGAGAATTGCTGGTTAATATAATGTCATCAGCATAATGAAATAGGGTTACAGCTATAGGTTTCTTCCATGCGGCCAGATATTTTGCCATGAGGCCATGACAGATGGTTGAGTTGTGCACATAGCCTTGGGGAGGCATGGAAAAAGTCCATTGTTGGCCTTCCCACGTGAAGGCAAGGTTTGACTTGTCTAAGGAGATACTAAAAAAAGCATTGGCAAGATCTAAAACAAAGTAATCCAACTGTGTACTATTTTCTTGTGATAAACCAGCAATATTTGGGGCTATTGCATAAAGTGGTGGTATTACTTTATTTAATTCATGAAAATCTACTGCCATAAGCCTTCTTCCATTACGCTTTCATACTGGCCATACAGGACTATTGAAAGGACTATGGGTAGTTCTTATTATCCCTACCCTTTCTAATTCCGTAATTCCCTGGTGCCCCCCCCCTCCAGGAGTTTGCACTCTTTGGTTACCACAGTTCTTCGGGGTGAGGGGATCTTCACTGGGGACCATTCAGCTTTTCCCTGTAGCACTGCCTTTGTTACTCTACATCTGAGGGAGAATTCTTCTATGGTTTCTGTAACGTGGCATTCTGGAGAATGTCAATTCCTAAAATAAATTTGGATATAGGAGAAATATATACTATATACTTTGGGGAACAATGATTTCCTGATGAGCAGGTCTGGGCCTACCTGCCTGTAGCAGCTGCTTGGTAAGGATTGGGGAAGGGGCAGAGACAGCTTGGCCAGGGCTTGCACACTAGGACAGCTGTTACAAATAAAAGCTAATGGAACATCATGTAATACTGAAGAATACATCAAGGTTCAGGTACAAAGGGAATGGGCAAAGAGGTAGTCCATCTTGCTGTCAGAGGTACCATCCTTTCATTTAATGGTGACAGGTCTGATTTTCAGTTGGAATTTCCACAGAATGTTACAGCATCTTAGAGTTGTTTTAGTACCTATTGTTTAAAGATGTGGGATCTGGAATCAAACCAACCTGGACTGATTCTGGCAATACTACTTCATATTATATGATCTTGAGTCAATCACTTCTCAGTGTCCCAGGTTCCTCATATAGAAATATAAACACATAGGACTTACTTCACAGGGTTTTTTTTTTTGAGATTTAAGGAATAAACGGGAGGGAAATGTGGGAAATCTAGAGCACCCATCAGCATTTGCTATATATAAGCAGCACTTTTTACCTTGATTTAAAGAGTAAGAAGATTTCGTGTGTGGCAGTTTGGCATTGTTTATGAATTCCAAAAATAGATATTGGATTATGTTTGTAAACTAGTCTGTGCCTGTGCGAGATTAAATTATGATTAGGACATTGATTGGGCCATGTCAGAAGGATGTTGAGTCCCCATATCCTTGATGTGTGGGGGCTAACAGAGAAAACTACATGGCAGAGAAGAGAGTTGGAGTTTTTGAGCTGGACCCTGGGAAGTAAGCACACAGAGGAGCAGAGCAGCTGAGCCCAGAGAGGATCAAGCCCCAGGAAGAGAGGAACCCAGAAAGCCTGAACTCTTGGCAGACATCGGCAGCTATCTTGCTCCAACACGTGGCAACAGACTTTGGTGTGGGAAATAACTTATGCTTTATGGCCTGGTAACTGTAAGCTTCTACCGCAAATAAATACCCTATATAAAAGCCAACAGATTTCTGATATTATGCATAAGCACCCCTTTTGCTGACAAATACACAGTGCATTGGCATAAATTTTCATAGATTTGTTCAATTTCATTTAACACTTTCCTGATGGATATTTTATGTATTGTACTTCCAAATATTCAGGTCTGAATTATTTTTGTGACACAGTGAATTGGCAGCATGGAAAATTTGAAACTCTACTTCATTTATATAACCATTGGACATTCTCTTGTCCTTTCCAATGACCAACATGCAAATTTTTTTCAAGTAGAAATTCAGCATATTGAGTTGAATCCTCCCACAATTTGGACCTGTGTAAACCTGCTCTGTGGAATAGCAAAGTAGGAGCCCACTGAAAGAAAAAAACAACAACAAAAAATTTCTGCAGTAAATGTAAACCAATTGAGCACCAAGAACAAAGTTGTTTGAATTGAATATAAGCCTTGGAATACTGAGATTCCAAGTGAGTATCCTGTCTGCACAAAAAGGGTCCTTGCAGCAATGCATTCCTCAGTCTGGCCAGCCTATGGAACTAGAACTCTTCAAACCTCACATCCATTTATTAAAGTGTCCCAGGGAAGAGATGGAAAACCTGACCAAGCATAAGCTGCTAACTGGAAAGTGCCTACCTCTTACAGGCCACATTGAGTCACCAAGAGCTCAGTACTGCTGTGGGCCCTGATACATGGATTCTGGATCTTATGAGGAATAAAGTTCAAGGAGACATGAACATTCACTTGCTACTCACTGCAAGCTCTGGGTTAGATTTTAGTGACCAGGAAGTACAGATAGATGGGGCAGAATCAGGATCACCCTCCTCCTGACAAATGTTCAACCAACAGAAGGCTGCCTGGCAGACCAAGCTAAGTATGTGAGGATGGATATAGCATCAGCCAAACCCCAGGGATATAGCTGTGATGATTCTCATCCTTCACTGAGAGAACAGCACCTGCCAGAGATGGACCAAGTTCCCTAAAAATTAACCTCATTTACTTCTCCAAAAATCCTGATATGTGAACACCTTTGCCCTCATTTTTTCCAATGAAGACCTTAAAATATAGAGGATTTGCTTGACTTGCTGTAGTCAAACACCAGTAAATGGTGACTCAGGCACTGTCATTTACTCCAGACATTTGTATGCAATGCTTTATGTGTAATCCCACTGACAATGAAGGATGCATCTATTATAATGTGGCCACAAATGCATAGAGTTATGTTCCCATGAAAGCAAAACTTATTCCTTTCAAGTCAAAGGAAAGATCCAGGAAGAACCTCAGTGTTCTTGGTAAGGAATATGTAAAGCCTGATGTCTGGCTTCTTCAGGGAGTCAGAAAACAAATACTCGGAAGCGGGTGTGGCTCAATGGATAGAGCTCCCGTTTACCATATGGGAGGCCCCGGGTTCGCTTCCCCGGGCCTCCTTGTGAGGGCAGGCCGGCGGCCCGCGTGGTGCGGTAGGCTCATGCAACAAGACCTCACAGCAGGAAGCGGGTGTGGCTCAATCGATGGAGCCCCCGTTTACCATGCGGGAGGCCCCGGGTTCGCTTCCCGGGGCCTCCTTGTGAGAGCAGGCCGGCCCGCGCAGCGCGGTGGGCTGATGCAGCAGGACCTCACAGCAAGAGGGAGATAAGCAGACACGGAAGAAACACACAGCAAATGGACACAGTAAAAACACAAGCAGCAAGGGGGGGATAAATAAATA
>JAQZBX010068755.1:0-15695 GCA_029593785.1 Cabassous unicinctus | reverse complement strand
TATTTTATCTCTTACATTTAAACTTATCATTATTATTTCATTTTCCTATTAATTGTATTTGGATATTGTATTGGCTTATCTTTAAAGAAGCATTGGATCACAGAAAGGTTCCAAATGTGTTGGGAGAGGATGGTTGGTAGGGGGTGTCAGGGATGGGGGGTGCATGGGAGGAAGTTCACCTGAACATACATGCAAGGTATATAAAATTGTTCAAATGTTCACGGGGCATGGTCACATTGGGTGGAGACTCACTCAATAAATGAGAGAATACTGAATTCCCATCCTGGAGAGCTCTGCCACATTCTCCAAGGGAGCAGCAACAGTCCCTCAAGTGCAGGGACAATGTCTGGCAAAGGAGGATGATCCACTGATGGGCCCTTGTTATTGATGCCTAGCCTTATGAGTCTTTGCTCTTGAAATTGAAACTTAGCCTATTGTTATGGGGTGCCTAAGGGTTGTCTCCTGAGAGCCTCCTTGTTGCTCAAATGTGGCTTCTCTCTAAGCCAAACTCAGCATATGAATGCATTACCTTCCTCCCAGCATGGAACGTGACTCCCAGGGATGGGCCTCCCTGGCACCGAGGGATTACTATCAAGTGCCAACTGGCAATACTATGTGTATGCGTATGCGCATGCATATGCTTATGCGTATGCGCAGACGTGTCTAACGCTATGTCTTGTAACCAGTTAATGGAAAAAGACCTTGAATAAAAAGGCAAAAAGGTAAAGACAAATGAGTTCATATGACTAAGAGACTTCAAAGTGAGTCAGGAGGTCATCCCAGTGGTAATGATTATGCACATTTCAATAGGACCTCATAGGCTTCCAAAGTGGATATCATCCCAAATGGAGGGGCTCCTCTGGGCTCTGGAGATACCCTGGTTCTATGTCAGGGTGGATAACTCTGGAGTTTGGTGTCTTATCAGTGGGCCCTTCTTTGGAATCTGTGCTCCTGAGAGTGACAGAGTTGGACTTAAATATGTCTTCCCTGTACATGGTTCATCTTTCCCTTCTATTCAAACCTATACGTGGTGCTGGAGTTTGTAGGTGTACATCCAGAGACTGGAGTCTTTGGGCTGTCCATGGGCCAGCTGGACCTGGAATCTCAGTGGAGCTGCAACTCCTACTCTACAGCTCAATGGACTCTCCCAGAACACCTGGCAGGGAGATGATGATGGACAACAGCCATCCCAGGGAATGGAGAGGGTCTGCAGCTGCATGCAGGATAATCCCATCCATCTTATCGATGGGATATAAGCCCCCTCTCAACTGGATGTGGAGTGGACAGCACCATCCCAGACTTCTCAGGGTTGGGGGAAGAGCTATGGACTAGAATGTACTTACTGATATTCGGTTGTAGACATACTGTGATTCAAGCAATGGAAGAAATTACAACATTAATGTAGAGCCAGTTGCCACTGGATGCTTTGGGGGCAGGGAGGGGGAAAAGCAGTTGTAATACAGGGGATTTTTCGGTACATGGGAATTATCATGAATGACATTGCAATGACAGATATAGGCCCTTTTATATCATCATATAACATGTAAAACTTTGGGGGAGGGAGTGTGGTTACAATGTGGGCTGTGGTCCATGCTTAATGGCAAAGCCCCAGGATGTGTATTTCCATTGCAGGTGATGTGCCACACTAATGAAGGATGTTTATGTTGGAGATTGTGGGAGGTGTGGGAGGTGGGGCATATGGGAATCCCTATAATTTTTGTGTAACATTTATGTAATCTAAGTATCTTTTTAAAAAAAAAATTTAATTATTTTTAAAAATAGTATTCCAATACCTTCAAGAGGCTGAGGGATGAGTATTCTCAACTCTGAATTAGGTTCCTGCATAATTACCAATCAATTCTGATGACAGATAAGAATGCTGAACCTTATATTCCAGGCATCTTATCTTGAAAAGCTCACTGAAGACATTCTCTAACAAGACATTGGAGTCCCAAGAAAGAAGAAGCTACAATTCAGGAAGCTGTGGAGGGATCCCAGAGAGGCAGTTTAGGAACTCTCATTAAGGAGGCCCCACCCCAGGCCTAGGGAGGCTTCACTCCATATGGAAACAGGAAGAAGGCCAGTGTACAGCAGTGAGGTCTTCAGATATAACACATAAAATGCTGGAAGAAATTAAGGATGTGATAAAAGTAGATAACATAAGACAAAAGAAAGGCAATGAGAAATTCCGGAAAAATAAAAGATTGAAGTGAAAAAAAAAAAAAACATATAGAAAACCTTAGAATAATGGGGAATTTAAGTGATAAGAGGACTTGATAGTGCCAGTATCTTCCTGACAAGGTGGGAAGTTGCTATAATTTCCTATATTTTATGGAATTCAACACTATAATGAAAAATAGAAAAGAAACTACAGTGTTTATATTCCTACTGTGGGATGAGGGTGCAGGAGAGCTGGGGAGTCTAAGAAGCTCACTCTTCCTGTGTCTAACAGGTGGTAACAGGTGAGGTCAGGTGGTACTGGGGGAGAGCAGAGAGACTGCAGCTCTTTCCTTTCATTTTAACTTCTTCTCCACTTCTTACTCTTTAGCCATGTGCATATTTCATTGTGCAAAATAAATTAAATTTAATCAGAATTAACTGTGGGAAGTACCTCTGTTCCAGGGACACAAGTTCTGGTGTAATTGGACAACACTGATGAAAGGGAACATCCTGACCCTTCCACCCTTCTGCACCCTGAAACTGGGGGCAAGAGAGTCACAGCATCTGTTGCAGAAGTAGCTGTCCTTTCTAGAGCAGACCCACCTGTGGGGCTGGGATCACTCAGGGTGGCATCAGGATGGGGCATCATGAAGTCCAGCTCCTGACCCTAGACCAGCTGCCCTCTCAGGAAATAAACTTCCATGGAGGACACCAGCAGGAGTGTCATCAGCCATGATCCTGACGTGGCCAGTGTGGGGTCCATCAGGTTGATGCTGGCAACCAGAGGGCAGTGGTCAGGCCCCAGACAGATGGGGGTCATGAGGCAGTGTGAGGGCCAAACCCTCCACCAACTTCTCAGTGCCCTACAGAGACCTGTGGGACAAGCAAACACCATCCCTCAGTGGGCAGAGGCTCCTGCAGCCAGGCACCTGGGAAGAGACTCCAGCCGCATTTGGGAATCTGGGTGCCCATCTGGCTCAGCCCTGACCAGCTGTGGGGCCCACACATAAGGGTTACACTGTGCTCCCCTGTCCTCCTGCAGCATGTGAGATGAGAGGACTGGAGGCTGGGCCTGAAGGGCTGGGAACAGGGGCATTTAATAAACAGGACTGCTGGAAACCTGAAACTCATTAGCAGTTGTGTTTACAATGGCTGCAAAGAAAGAACTGGTACAAGACTGAATTCTGAGAAGGATTAGCAACAGTCTCAAAGTGGAGGCAACAAATGTTAGGGCATTAAATCAACACCAGGCAGCAGGTAAATAATAATTTACAGAATTAGTATTCATTGAATGTTCACTGTCTCTTAGGCTGAGCTCCAAGCATTTGGTTAACCCCAGGTAATTTCTGCAGCAACTCCTCACACCAGGTCCCATCACTAGCCCCATTTCACAGGTAGGAAAACAGAGGCACAGAGAGGTCAGGTGAACTTGTGCAAGGTCACATAGCACGGTGGGCCTGGGCCTGGAAGAGAACCAGCTGGGAAACCCTGAGAGATTCTGATGTCAGAACTTTTAAAGAAACAGAGGACCAGAAGCACAACAGTGTCATGGAGAACCTGAGACATTCCTCAGCCCCAGCTGGTGTTCCAAACTGGCCTTGGCCAGCCACAAGCACTGCCTGCACCCACCTTATTGTTTCATCATCTTCATGCTCATTGAAAGAGAAGCAGAGGTTGCAGGTATGGTTCTCAGAAAGAGCACATCACATTTTCAATGACATTTGAAAAGAAAAAAATACTAGAAATAAACTAGAATGTCAGTTGCACATTATACTTTTAAGTGTGCCTCTCCTATTGTCAGAAGGAAGCTGACATGTGGTCATGGGGGCTCCTTCTATCCTGAGGTACAGCTCTCTCTGCTATCAGCCTCCATGGACCACCCTCTCCCATCCCTGCTTTCCTGCCCTTAGAGCAGAGCAGGGCTGAACAGGTGAGACTGGCAATGGAGATGATAGTACCTGGGAATTAATGGCTTTGAGAGGGTCTCATCTCCAGCAAATTCTGTGGACAGGACCAGCAGTTCCCACAGTCCTTGAGTGGTCTCCTGGATCTTCTGAGGGTCACTTCACTTACTTCCTGCTGAAAGCACGACAGAGTCAGAAAAAGAGGAGGCTAGGAACTTTAATGTCTGGCCTCCTTCCCATGGATAGGGAGGGCTTCCTAGCAGGTAAAGCACTGCTGGTTGGGAGAGGGTGTCACCACTGCTTCAATCCACTATTCCTTATCACTCAGTCTCCCTTCAGTTTTAATCAACAATCCAAAATTATGAATTCAGGACACCACCAAACCATGACACCTGGTTTAGCAGCCCCTCCCTAAGGCTACATGATGGCCCTTTCTACTGCCTGACTCCTGGCTCTGGCTGCATATTAACCTCTAAACACAGAGTGGCTGCCACAGTCCCACCTTGCCAATATTTGGCCACTAAGGTGCCTCTGAGCCCAATCTGATAACAGCCTCAGCTGCAGCACTCTCTTTCTCTGATGAAAATTGACCCAACAACACTTGTTAAGGAACTCTGGCCACTGTGAAATCCCTTTGACTTGAAAATGGCACACTTCCCTGCCTAACCAGACCCAGGGTAAATGTGAAGCACGTGGGAAGCCAACAGCCCACCCCCAAACCATGAGGAGTCTCAGCCCTCAGGTTACTCACCTAACAATGCAGGCCTGTCCCCCCATTGGATGTCAATGTGGCATTCACCTGATGGCCCTGGCAGGGCTTGCTCCAGGAATCACTGGATCACTGGAAGTTGTCAAACCAGTTGCAGACCTGATCAACCATCAAGATCATCTCCAATGCCAGGTGCTCCTGCCCAGGACAACAAGACACCAAGTCAGACCAAGGACACCCTCATCTCTAGAAGGACTGCTGAGGCAGGGTCTGGGAGTGCCTGAGTGCTGCCACCTCCTTGTTCACCCATTTGCTACCAAGTATTCTTCTGGACAAGCCACAGGAAGGGTCAGCAGTGAATAAGAGGCACAGCCCCTGCTGCATGAAGCAGACACCCATGGGGAGTCCATGGAGCAGCCCCTGCTGCCCAGGTGCCCCCCTCCCAGATGGTACCCAGAGGCTTCCTGAGTGTCCCTGGGGACAAGGCCCATCCCTGCAGCCCCCATACTTCATGTGGATGGAAGGTCAGGGAGGCTGTGGGTCTCTGCCAGAAAGTCCTCAGCCCTCACTTTTTCCAAGGTGACAATCCACTGTGTGTGCTGAGGTCCTGCCAGGCCTGCTGAGAGCAACTTCTGCTTCACAGATCCAGCAGCAGGCCCCGAGTATGGCCAGGCTTCAGTCAGGTGGTTTTCCTACAGAGCTGTAGATGCTATTTAAAAAACCCCAGCCTGCTGGGGTTGGCAGATCTACTCACCCGTGGATAGCACAAACCATCCCTAGTGAGGTGCATGTCTGCCTATGGGTCTCCCCTGGTGAAGCCAAGCCCCCAGGGGTTCCACACCTGATCTGGTGAGCTTTCTCTGCTTTAAAAGGACCAGAGCTCAGAGAAGAACTGGGATGGGGCACATCAAGCAGGTGCCAAGGCCTGGGTGTCCCAGCAGGGGTCCTCCTCCTCCTCCAGTGTGGGCTGCCTGCCCTCCTGCCCCACCCCACACTCACTCCTGCCCCCTGCACAGCAGCCACCCACTGGCCCCTACCTGCTGGACTCACAGCTCCCTGTGTGGACTTCTCCCCATGGTGATCCCTTGCTTTGACTCCTTCTCCCATATGGTAAGTGCTCCGGGCCTGCACACAGGAGATACTTAAGGTGCATGAGTTGAAAGCATGTGACTGGCAATGTTTTGGCTCCACATGGCAAAACAAAGCCTCTGTGTGTGCAGATTGTCCACTCAGGGAAGCAATGCCCATCAGACAATGAGCCTCTGTCTTGGACCACCAGCACACAGTAGTTGGGGAACGCTCAGGAGACCTTGGGTAGCCCCTAGAGGGGAGACTCCTAGAGGAGCAGCCTGGGTCAGTGAGCAGCCTGTGGGGTACATGCTAAGGGGAGCATCCTGGGATTCAGATTCTTGGAAGGGAGCTCCCCAGGGAAGGGACTGCCTAGTGGTGTATGTAGCCTGGGGGCGAAGCAGGCAAGGGGGACACCCTGGGGGAGATTCATCTCAGAGACAGGTGGGAGGAGTTTGGGAGTATCTTATGGGGAGCATCCTGGGGGGAGGATTGTATTCTGGTGAGCAGCATCATTTGGTGAATCCTGGGGAGCATTCTAAGGGAGCATCCTTGGGGAGAAGGAGCATTGTGGAGGGGGAGCAGTCTGAGTGGGAGCTTTCTAGGGTAGCATGCTGGGAAGAAGCAGCTCAGGGAGGGCACAGCCTGGCAGAAGCAGCCCCACCCTTAAGGTACTTAAGGAATTAAGGAGCTAATTCCTTAATTCCTCCACTCCTCTGGATTAAGGAACTTAATTCAGAGGAGTGGAGTGGTCATCCCATTAGGAGGTGAATCTACATGGTCTTTCAACCTTCTGTCATCAGGAGTTAAATGTGTTCAGCTAACTATGATGGAGGAATGTGCAAGGATTGCCAGAAATGTTCTGAAGAGGAAAAGGAATAAGTGGGAATTTACCCTACCAGATCCTGAATGTGTTAAGAATCAACAGTGTATACAGCAAACAAAATGGTGCTGAACATCATGATCCCAAAGATCTCAAATCTAAGAGATCTATCCTATTGCTATCCCTAGGATTCAGAGAGGATCAGTAAGTTGCCCAAGGACACACAGCTATTAAGTGATTGACCGGAGAATCCATCCCAGATCTAGTCTGGGTTCAGGTGAGAAAAGAAAATTGGGAAATGCTGGGCAAGTAAGTTTAAGATGTGCTAACGATTACATTTCACATGAGAGACCATGGAGGAGAAGGAGAAAGACATCCTAGGTTTGCAATCGGCATTGGTAAAATTCATGTTGGTACTGTCTTTTGCTGGTATACCAAGCTCCGTTAGATAAGAAGGTTATAAAGAATTTGTCCTGAAGTGCTAAGGTTAAGAGTGTTAGTTTTAGAGTCTGACAAACATAGGCTCAAAATCTGAGCTGCAACTTACTGGCAGGAGTCTTTTGGAAAGTGCTTTAAAATTTACTGGACCTGTTATTTGATAGTAAATATGGAACCATCAGACTAGCTCAACCTGTCAAGTAAGACACTGTTTGTAAAAAGAAACATCTTACCTGGGACTTACTGAGTTCACAGCAACCAAAAACGTAACTGCTTTTCAGTGAAAATTAGAATCATTGAATTTGTAGAATTGTTTTAAATCTAACTTTATATTGCACAGTACTTTATTTGACATTTTGGCAGGTTATGTTGTCGGTTAAAATTCATTAGTGCTTTATGGTTGATGAGGAGTATATTCACTGAGCATCTAGTACATGCTATAGAAAAGCCTGATGACTGCATTCCCAGAAAATTTCACTGTAAGTGGGAGATTTGATGCAGCAAAAGAGATGCTCAAATGCAGACTTAAATCCTCTCATTTCCATCTACTTTCCACCCTTGTCCCAGGGCTTGAGCCTCAGTACAGTTGGTCACAATGGCTCTGACTCACGCCTGTTAATACCCATTTTGCCTTTCCACTCCTTAAAAAATAAACTTAAAAATAGAAAACCATGGCATTATCATTTTATGAAAATTAGAAACGATTGGTAAACAAAATGAGAAAATGAATATGCCTTACTATTTCATCCCTCCAGGAGCAACCAAGGTTTAGTAATATGGCATAGATTTTACCTCTCTGCTCTCCAGGTGGGCTCCTGTCTTGAAAACTGTTTTGTAGGGCACCATTTGTATTTTACAATGTATCATGATCACCTTTCAGGCCAGGAAGTGTCTTCCTCTGATTCCGAGTCCACCCTCCACACACCCATGGTTTATGTAGCAAATCTGCTGCCAGACCTGTGGAGTGTTCTCACATTCTCAGTTGAACTAATGCTGAAATGTTTGCCTTCCTACCTAATTATTTTTGTACACACCAAGCCCCGAAGTCAGAACTCTTTCTTTCCAGGTAGCCCTGGCCCACCCTTTAAAACCCAGTGCAAAGCCTCCATCTCAACTTGAGAAGGTCTTCCATGGTTGCGGAGGCTCAAAACCTGGCCCTTTGATTTTCTCCCTAAAACTTCAAGCTCCACAAGGGAGAGGCTGGTATTCACCAGAAGGTATGCCTTTCCTGTAATCACTAGAAGATGCCTCAAGCCAGGATTTTATCAGTTTTTAAATTACCCAACAGTTACTTGATCAAGTCAAGTAGGACCATTAACACCCTCAGGACATCCTCAGGCCTCACTCCGTTCTCTCCATTGTGCAGTTGAGCCTCCAAGCCCAGGTCAAGGAGAGGTCTGGCCTTCAGAGGTCAAGGTAAAGCTCAAAACCTCCAAGGTAGTCCTGCAGAGTCCTGCTCTGGAAGATGCCCCCTTAAGGTCCCTCCAGCTTGTCCATCAGGAACCCCTGCAAGATCCCCAGGGTGGAAGGACCAGCCTCTTCCACAGGAGCCTCTGCTCACACCCGGCCTGCTACCCCTTTGGTGTCTGTGTTTGCAAAGGTGCCGTCCTCCTCCTGTCCAGGTCATGGGAGCCAGAGGGTGTTGTGCGGGTCACAGAGATCAGGGGGTGCCCGTGCCATGGAGCTATGGACCAAGGGATTTCCTGACCCAGCCTCTTCTGCAACTAGCATCACCAGAACCAACCTTGCCTCTGCAGAGTACCTTGGGGTCAAGGGAGGGGTGGTTTTCAAAGTGCATTACCTCCTCCTCCATTCCTGAAGGGGTGGGAGTTCCAGCTACCTCTGCCCTCCTCACAGCCTACTGGGGTGTGTGCACAGGAAGCGATGCAGACCCGGGTCCAGCGGCGGGGTCTGCCTTCGCAGGCGGGATTGGAGATGGGTCGCACCCTACATTTCTAGCCCCCACGACCCTGTGTGGCCCTGGCTGTGGGCTGTGGCACAGCCTAGGCGCCCAGGCATTCCCCAATGACACGAGCGGAGGTGCCTGGAGCACGTGCTTGGCCCTGAATGCGTGGAAATGGTGGCGGGGAGTGGCTGAGCCCATGACCCCCCCAGCTGAGTCCCTGGGGCAGCTGGGGGAGCGGCCAGAGGCGCCGGACCAGAGGGAAGCCCCACAGCACTGGAGATGAGAATTGGGACCCCCAGAACAGGATGCAGTGGGGCATGCCTGGGTCTTTCCATGCAGAGTGGTGGGCCTGCCCCAACAGATGTCAGCATGCTGGGCAGGTGGGGGTCAACTGCAGGGCAGATGTCCAGCAGGTTTTTTCTACTTCATTACCCCCTTGAATACCCTGGCCTGGAATTGCCTGGGGCCCAATTCAAAACAAGGGTCCACAAATTCTGATCTTAAATTCCAGTGTTTGGGTCAGACTGCTCACTTACAGTAGAAGCCTGGCCTCCATCCCCACCTCTCCCCAGAGAATGGTGGGCTAGGGTCTGTGCTAAAGCAAGTGGGCCTGGTGAGAGGAGCCTACCCCAGTGGAAGTCCCTTTTGAGGAGAGGTATGGGGTCTTCCACCCCTTATTTGAACCCCAGAGCCTCCTGCAGTGGGTGAGGTGCACAGAGCAGCATGGTCACCCTAGGCTGCCGGTGAAATTCCCTAGTCAGGGTCTGGGGACAGGTGAGCCACTAAAACCCGAGGGGCGGTGTCCAGAGACTAAAGCCATTCCCCCTGGTGGGTCAATGGGCAGAGGGAAGGAGGAGCAGCAGCTGGGGCTGGCAAGGACCAGCCTGGGAATTCCAAGGGCACCTGCCAAAGGTCAGGTAGGAGGGAGAGAATGAGAAAGACAAAGCAAACACCAGGCAGTAGGACAGACAGCCCAACCATGTGCCCTCTATGGACTTGTACATTCTTGTTGCCCTTTGGAATGCAATTTGACCATATCATTGAAAACCTTTGATGTCCATATCCCACTCTACTGCAGCATCAATCCTAGAAGTCCATCTTATAGAAAAAAAGAGAGATCAGATATGAACAAAGGCATTCTATTTGGAAAGGCAGGCACTAGGGTGTGCCTATGTGTCCATGCGGAGACACGTGTCAGCAAACCCTGGGACATGTGGAAGGACTGGATATATGGGCAAGGCCAAAGGTGTGATAACAGGCAGGATCAGGCTGACAAAGGTAGTTGGTCCCTCTCTGTTTCGGATATGAAAACTGGTTAATGTGTATATAGTGAGATTATATAAACTGAGGAAAAATGTAGAGAGCCCTGTATCCCACCAGGCAGTGTCTAGCTCTAGTGGTTCCAGATGGGGGCATACCCATGCCTCCCAGGGGGACAGAGTGGCATTCTGGGTATAGATGGGTTGGTGCTTGAACACCAAGGCCATCCTGCTGGAGTCATCTCCCTGGCATCCCTAAGAAGTTTTCTCAACTCTCTGAGCTGGCTGTCCACACCTGTCAAGTGGGGCAACTCTAGGCACCAACTGACAAGGTCCCATGAAGGGAAGTGAGCCACAGCGCACATGCAGGACATGACCTGGGTCATGCAGGGTCAAAAAGTGGTACTGCTTAGGAGGGGCTTTACTTTCCTTGAGCACTTTTTTCATTGCTGGGCCAGGCTGGGGATGGGCTTCTCAGCTGCCTGGGCCACTGTGGCCCAGGGGACAGAGGAGAGATTCAGAGACAGATGAGTTGTGCAGGTTGGCCCTGGGCATGAGCATGGACCTCAGCTGGAGTTCCTTGAGGACTGTGATCTTTGGGGGATTCCAGAGGAAATTCTCAAGGGCTTCTGGCCCCCACCCCTGCCTTTACTTGGTTGGGCTGTGTGGAGGTGGTATGAGGATGGGGAGGGCATGGCTGGTGACATGTGCATTATGTGGTGACCAAGACCAGTGCTGCAGTGACTGTTGTGTTGGCAGAACAGACCCCAGGTCTGAGAGGTGATACAGAACTTCCTGGGGCTGCTGCAGGACACTGGGGAGTCCTGCCTACCAGCCATGGGACTGGTGGCCCTTGCAGGAAAGCTGTACTGGTAACTGGAGATTGACCTCACCCAGGCAGAGCCCTTGGTGGAGGCACTGCTGGAAAGCTGGCTCTGCCTGCACCTGCTGGACAGTGAGGACATGGTTCTGGTGTGCATGTGTGCTAGTCCAGCAGGAGCAGTATCAGGCTACCTGCCAGGTCCTGGAGGTGGGACTGGGGCAGAAGGGTGGGAGGGCAGAGGGCAGAGTCATCAGCTCAGTTGGGGTCCAGAGTGGTCTCTCTGAGGAGGTGCCCCTGCATTGAGGTCACCATGCCAAGAACAGGGATGATTCTTGTCTGTGTGGCTCAGTTGAGGCACATGGGGAGGTTCTGTGAAGAGTCCCTGAAGTCTGCAGGCAGGCAAGGCCATGGTGAGGATACAATCCCAGAGGCCCAGGCATCACTCACTGGGCAGGGTTCCTGCAGCCATGAGCCTCCCCATCCAGTGAGACCAGGGCTTATCTAGTGTCCTGGAGAAAACACTAAACAATTCTCAGTGTCTACAGAAGTAATTCTGTCATCTTCACCTAAATGGTCCAAGAACACTGGTTCAGTGAGTCCTTGTGATGATAAAGGTCAGTGTGGGCTATGGGAAGCCCTGCTGTGGTGGCTGATGAAGTTAAGTAAATGGACAACATGCCTGGGCCAAGGCTGTGCATCCTTCATTAACTGGGAAGTGCAGTAAGTGGAAGCAGGTCATTCCAGGGTGAGTGATCTGTGCATCCCTCCTCCTGCTCAGCCCAGAGTGCAGAGTCTAAGGCCAGCCTTGGTGGGGAGGTGAAGGTCCTTCACAGCAGATGTGTGCAGGCCTCCACAGGCTGTGCTGCTCTTCTCCCTGGGCTTGTGGTCAGAGGCTCACCCTTTGCTTTCTCCTTGCCTTGTGATCCCCCCTGGTAGGATGAGTCTCAAAGCTGTGCTCAACTTGTGGGAGACCTGAGGGGTTCCAAAGAGAATGACCCTCTTGGGGGTGATGTGAGCATATCCCATGGCCCCATGTCATGACCCACTTCCCACAAGGCCACACTGTTGGTGGGCAGCAGAGATGGCACCCTGGCCATTTTCTGCCTTGACTGCTTGGCCATTTGAGGGCATTTTTAGACAGCAGAAGTACGATTCACCCCAAAGCCCCAGCCCCTGACCCAGGCATGTTTCCTTCCTGGGTGTCAGGAGCATGGGTTCCACTTCTCATGCACTCCAGGAGGACAAAGGCAGCCAGGGCTCAGCATGCTCTCCTCAGCAGTGCTGCCAGTCTACCCTCTGGGAGGCAACCAGGAGCTGGTGCAGCTCTGGAATGACCCACTATGAGCTGGACAGGAAGAGCTGGTCAGGAAGAGGCTAGATGTGGCCACACTGACCCCTGTGCACAAGTTCTGCTGCAAGAAGAGGTAGGATCCTCCAAGAAGAGGTAGGTGCTGGGTATGGTTTGTGCCAACACCCATGGGGCTTCCCCAAGAAGAAGTATGTACTGGGTGGAGGTTTGTGCTTAGCCTATGGAGCTCCTCTGTGAATAGGGCATGACTTTGTGTTTACCCCACTGTGTTCCTCCAGGAAGAGGTTATGCTCTGTGTGTGAGTTTCTGTTTACCCCATGGTGCTCCTCTAGTAAGTGGTAGGCTCTGGGTGTGGGTTTGTGCTTACTCCACAGGGCTCTCCTAGGAAAAGGTGTGCTCTCAGTGTGGGTTTTCTTCTAACTCCACAGGGATCCCCCAGGAAGAAGTAGGTGCTGGGCTTAGTCCTGGCTTTCTACACAGGACTCCCCCATGGCCCAGTGGCTGAAATCACAGAGGTGGGGCAGAAGGACCTAAAACATCAGTAATGGTCAGAACTTATCAACAGGTGCCCCCTTAGCCAGTGTTTCCCAGCACCCATGTTGTGCCCTCACTGAGTGACGCTTGTCATCTGCTCTGTCAGTCAAGGTGCAAACTCACAGAGCAGGGTGGTTGGGGGTTGGGGAGCAATGGTCAGGAATGATGTTGCCTTGGGCTGGCATGGTGGAGGGTACTGCCAGGGCTATGCCAGGGTGCAGGAGGGGTTGGCATCCTGGAGGTCACCAGCAACACTCCAGGTAGTGGGTAGACAGCGGGGGCCACAAAGGGTCTGTGTGTATGTGTGGGTGGGGGTGGTTTAGAAACCTTAAAAAGTGTGAGAGCAATTCTTTGCCCATGGGCCACAGGAAAACAGGTCATGGGCCAGGTTTGGCACACAGGACTGGTTTGCCCTCTTGTCCTGGAGGCACAGGAGGAGGCTCCTGGCATGGTGCTCCTTGCCAAGCTGTCCATGACCCTGGGCACTGGGGGAGATTTTGAGAGGGAGGAATGGAGTTCCACTTGGGTGTGTGATGTATGAAATGCAGTGTAGACCTCTGTGGGGTTGTTCAATAGGCACTTGGATATCAAGGCCTGAGTAGACAGCTATTTGTACATCACTCTTTTCTTATGGAAATAAGGGCTGTCAACTGTTAGCTGGTGTTGTGTCAGGTTGTGCCCAACCCTGGTGCAGTGAAGGAGAGAGAGGGCTGAGGGCTGAGACCCTGCTTCTCTGGCCTTCAGGGCCTCATTCCTGGAACTTTCTGGACAGAGTGGAGAGGAGGTGTACACAGTGGAGGCTGAGATGGCACAGTGAAAGAGATAAGAGGGACTTCAGAAGAGCAGGGTGTTCTGGAAGCCAAGCAGATGAGGTCTGTCCAGGAGGGGTGTCAGATGGAGGTGGCTGGTGAGCTGGGCCACAATACTGTGGTGCGGCAGGCAGGTTGGAGAATGCCATTGAGATTGGGGGGCATGGAGTCAGCAGTAGGAGTCTAGATCATTCTGAGAGGTGCTGCAGGAGTGGGGAGCAGAATAATGGGGCAGCTGGAGGGTTGGGTGAGGCTGGAGAGGTCAGTGTGTAAGATGGGAGATCTACAGAATCCCCAGCTAAGGGAATTCCTTGGAGAAGAAAGACTTACAGTGCTAAAAGGGGGTGGATGTCAGGGGAGTCCAGGGCAAGGACGGGGCAGGTGGGGGAGTCATACAGGGTCTGTTGGTCAGCCTGGAAGCAGGCTGGGTGTGGGTCAGGAAGTCACTTCTCACTTGGTTACTTTTCATTGCTGTGAAATAAGTGCCAAGGTCCTTAGTGGTGATGAGCAGTGGGGGGCATGGGGGGTGATGGGAGAGGAGGAGGGTGAAGGCATCATTGAAGTGAAAAGGCAGGTATCCACAGAGAAAGTATTTGCTGGAGGTTCATTGGTGGTTGTGCCTTCCCCAAATGGGAGTGGGCAGCATGAGTGAGTGTGACCAGCATGGGGTTGTGACAAGGAAGCAGGGCAGAGGTTTTGGGTGTGGTGGGGGATGGACTCCCCCAGGCCAGAGGGCTGTGAGGAGTGGGGTATGGGGACAGTTGGTGAGCATGTTGACAGCACTGAGGGCCCAGGGCCTCCAGTACTTACAGGTATGTGGGAGCCCACCAAGAGGGGGTGCCCAGGGAGTGGGGCTGGTGTGGGGGTGGGGGCTGCAGTCACTGGACATGAAGGCTGCTTCCCAGCCCTGCTTGGTGGTTCCAGGCAACAAGGAGGATGCAGGATGAGGCTGGGATGCCTCACAGGATGAACCATCTGAGAGCCATTTACATGGCAGGAGTGAACTCAGAAGGAGACCTTAGCCAGGGTCCCAGGGACCTGGGGGGGGGGGCAGCAGGGAGGCAAAAAGGGGTAGGAGATGAGGTGGCCAGGGTGGGGGAATGCTCCAGGGTGAAGTGATGCTGCAACCCCCAGCTCCACCACCCCTGCAGCCAGAGCAGGACTTGAGAGGAAAAGAAAGGAGCATAGCAGGTGTGCTGGTGCTGCTCCCAGCAGGCAGCAGGTGAGGGAAAGGACTGGTGGAGGCCATTATCTCAGGGTACTGGTCCTGGAGAGGGACAGGGAGTTCAGCCCCAGCACACAGTTCTGCCCAGTGGTGGAGAATTCCAGGAGCCATTGATTGGGCTGAGTAGGCTGCCCACTCAATGTCCCCCAATCCAGATTCCCCTCACTCTGGGTCCCCCCACTCTGGGTCCCACCTACTCTGGGTCATTCTCACTCCAAGTTCCTCCAGTCTGGGTCCTGTCCCACTCAGGGTCCTGCCCTTTCTGGCTCCAACCTCAGGGACTCCCAAGGGAGCAGTGGCTGAATAATTGACAGCTGATCCTCTGCCTACTCATACAACTCTTCCACAGGAAGGAACTGAGTGCCAAGCTTGTGCATGGGGGGTGGGCAGGGTCTTGGGACCCCCTGAAGGAGCCAGGCTCAGGAGTGGGCCCTGTGGATGTCAGGAGCCCAGTTGTGGACCTAGATCTGTGGCCCTCACCTGGGATCTGCAGGTGGCCAGCAGCTCTGCCTGTGCACCTCAGTCTATGGGAGGCAGCTGGTCACACCTTCTCCCCAGACTAAGGACAGAGAGGTAAGGGGGAGAGAGGGTAGCTCAAGGTCTGCTTCCTGGGGGACCCTTGAGGAGGAAGAAGATTTTGGGGTCCCTGTTCTCCTAACTTTCCCCTCACTGTCCTTGTCCAGGCACCAACCACCCTCCTCTCTCAGCTCAGAGGGTCTGAAGAGCAG
>JAQZBX010068754.1:0-15695 GCA_029593785.1 Cabassous unicinctus | reverse complement strand
CGAAGGCGTCAGAGTGAGGTGTCCAGAGACAAGGAGCAAAGGAGGCTGAAGACGTGGGGGCCGCGGGGAAGCTGGAGGAAGAGCCCTGGGGCTGCGTGAGGCCTGGATGCGAGCGGAGGCCCCGCGCGTCCCGGCAGCCCGGCTCTGCTGCGCCTCCTCCAGGAAGCCGGCAGCGGGAGGCCCGAGCCCCGGTCCCGCACGACCGTCTCCTCCTTCTGCCCTGGAGCCCGGCTTTGCGGGCGTCCGGCTGCTCCTCCGGTCCCTGAGCGCTTTGGAGGGCGCCTGCGGCTGAGTTTTGCTTTGGGAACAGGATGGAACCGCCGGCGTTAGTGGCCTCGGAGGGAAGCCGCGTGGCTCCCACCCCCGTGCGCTGTGGAGGGAGAAGCCGCGAAGGCAGAGGCAGGATCCGCCCTCGTCTTGGGCTGAAGCACCTCAGGGGTTGTCGGGAGCGAGTGTCCTTTAGCGAGTTGAGCTTAGAATACAAGACACGAGAAAGAGAAAGGTAAGGCAGTAACGAATATTTTAAACTTGAAATGGTTTTCAGAAACCAGGTCAGGTGGCTTTGGATGTTCAGTTTTTGGAGAACCAGCCTTTTGACCAGAGGGCGCAGGCTCCAGCTACACAGGCAGTGGCCTCTTCATTTTCTTCCACATGATTCTAAACCAAATAAGCCTGGTCAAATCCAAGTTTTGTGTTTTTTTTAACCCAGAGAGGCTCACCTGCACTTTTACACAAGGCTCCCATATTGCTCACCTCCAGCTCAGCCAGAAAAGCCAGTGTTCACATGTGATCAAAGGCCCTTCCCTGGAAAAATCAAGCGCAAATAAAGCGGTGGCTGCGGGGTGGAGAGGAAGGTGCAAGTATGAGAGCAAAGCAGAGGGTAGGTGAGAGGGATTTCCCCACAGGGAGGGAGAGGGACGGTCTGCTCGCCACTCCGCAGCCCCTTCCAGGAGCACAAGCCTGGCTTAAGGCAGGGAAGGCTTTACCAACTGTTCCTACACCAGAGCGCTGGACGGACAACTAGGAGGCTGGAGAGGCGGCGGCGTGGACGACCCCCCAGGTTCTGTGAGCGTGGAGAGGAGCCCGGCAGCTCTGCCAGGGGACCTGCAGGCGTCCAGGCTGGGGTTTCTAGTAGAGAGTCCAGCAGAAGCAAAGAGCTTGACGGCACTACAGGTGTTTGCGTTACGGAGCGTCTCCTGGCGTCCGCGGAGAGCTCATCCACGGAAAAATCAAGGGCTCCTTTGGGTGACAGTGAAGACGCCTCAAATACTAGGGACAAATACACCATCCCTGGCTTTGCGCGAGGGTTTGATTTGATGAGAAGGGGCAGGAGCCCTGGGGGCGGCTCTTCCCCTCAGCACACACCTGGCGTGAGCGTCTCCCCCTCGCTTTTAGGGCAGCGCTTCTCAAGCTTCAGCGTCAGCCTCTCTGGCAGAGCTTGTATAGCACAGGTCACTGGGCCCACCAGGTTTCTCATCCAGTAGACCTGGGGGCGGGGGGCCTGGAGGTTGGAATCTGCTCCAGGCTGTACTCAGCCCTCCCTCGCCCACCCCCACCCCACCCCACCCCCCACTCCTGTGCAGTGACGGCTCTAGGGCACATGCCACTGTTTGCCTACAGTGACTGGAGACCACTAATAATAAGAGTAGAAAAATAAGTACCTGGATGACCGCACTAACCCCCTAGTTAAACGCCTCCTAAAATAAATTAACCCAGGACCCACAGCCAAGCCTCAGCCAAGCAGGTGTCAAGGCCAGACAGGCTCCCTCCTGAGCGCCTGCTGTGGGCGTTTTCCTTGGAGAAGGGCATCCAGAAGTAAGGACACCCCAGCCTGGTAAAGGGGGTCAGACAGGCCAACGGGGAGCAAACCAAATTCCGTTCCCTCTCAAAGACGCGTTGATTCAACAGGAAATAGGTGCACAGGTGGCTCCAGTTTAGAAATCACAAAGCTTTGGAAGTCCTGAAAAGGTGCATCAGAGGAGGAGAGATTCCTGGGTGGTTTTTTGTTTGTTTGTTTTTTGGTTTTGTTTTTTGTGGTCATACAAAGCAGATATGAGTGAGTTGATCCTGGGGTGGGGGGGGACAGAAAAAGTGACTTCTTTGCCTGTGTAAGCTGCCGACACACCTTGGTATCCACATATCACTTTTCATCCATTTTCCAATTTTGAGGGAGAGGCCTTTCCCGCTTCATATGGGGCCTCTGTTGTATGTTAACTGAGATCCCCTCACATTGTTTATTTAGAATTAAAGCAACAGAGAAAATGGGAAGATTGAGAAAATACAGTAAAGTGTATATTATGAATATTAATTGGGAATGAGTTGATCCATGTTAATTTTTTTATTTTGGGTGTGGAAGACATCTAATTCCTGCCAAGCCTCTTTCCGTTTTCCAGTTCCTGCCACTCCCTCACCTAAAAAGTATGGATTCGCAGCATCAAGGTCTCCTTAGTGGACAGAACTCTTGGAGGCGCTCTCTGCGCGGGTCAATAGGAGAGACCGGTAATGGACACCTGTGCGTCCTCTTCCTGGAAAAGTAAAAGAACTAAGGGAGACTGTCAGAAGGGCGCTGATGCTTTTCCTCTTCTCGCTGCCTTCGCTTCTCTTCAATAATAATATAAATTGGAGGCCAAGGTGGCCGGCGCATTAACTCGCCAGACTTTTCTGTTGGTAGGGCTCTCCTCTTCTTGCCTTCATTCTTGCCTTCCTCTTCTACGGTTACAGAACAGAAATGTGAGAGTATTTAAGGAAACCACCTTCTATGTGTGCGAGAATGAAATGAAATTCGGAAACCAAATGCTAGATGTGTCATTTCAAAAGCAAAAGATGCAACGACCATGGAGGTGCCGGGAACCGAACCCGGGGCCTCGTGCATGCAAAGCACGCGCTCTACCGCTGAGCTACACCCCCGCCCCTGCTGCGGGAGTGGGAGAGTTGGACCTCAGAATAAGGATTGTCTATTCCTTTTGTTTGTTTTAAAATTTATTTACTCAATTCCCCCTGGGACCCAAACCCGCGCCCCTCCACACGGTAGACGGGAGCCCGATCACTTGAAACAGACTCACGTCCCTATTTCCTGACGATCCTTGGCTGTGGAATTGGTGTTTAGTGCTAAGGGGCCTCAGCAGCTGCTTTGGGCAGGAGGCGCTCAGGAATCAGTCCTGGAAACCGGTTCTTCACCCAACCTTCGTTTCCCTTCTGCGGTGTTGCTGAAGAGCAGCTGGCTAGCCACCGTGGATCCCCTCGGTTTTCTGGGCAGCGCTCGGGTCGCGCATCCCCGGGGCGACCACGCAGAAGCGCTTCCTCCCGTGTCGCCCGCTGCGCCCCTGTTCCTCCCTCTGCCTCTGCCGGCTCGTCCACTCCAAGGCTGGAGCGCATCTGCACACGGGGACGGCGCCGGAGCCCGTGCGCCCTCGGCCGAGTGGGCAGGCGAAGGTCAGAAGACGAGCCACTGCGCAAGAGCCCTGCAAACTCACGAATGGAAACTTTGTGTTCTTTCTTAAAAGAACGTCTAGAAAGCCTTACTAAGGAGTCGAAATAGTTCAGTTGGGAGAGCGTTAGACTGAAGATCTAAAGGTCCCTGGTTCGATCCCAGGGTCCGGCAGTGGTATTGCTTCTTTTCTTGCGTACCCTCAACAGTGGCATCTTAATCCTCAAAACTGTAAAGATCACTAGGATGCTTCCTTGCTTTTTGCTAATCCAATGAAGGTGTACATATATATATTTTCTTTTTTTAAACAAATCAATTTTATTGATACATATTAATAAAGCATGCCATTCATTTGGTGTGTGATTATACCAAATACGTGTACAATCAATGGTATCTGGTATAATCACAGTCAAGCGTTCATCACCTGAATCATCACTAGAATATTTTCATTATTTCAATAATAATAATAAACAAAACCCAGACTAACTAACCATAAAATTCTTCACTATTCGAACCTTCTATGCTTCTCCTACTGTACATAGCGCCTATTTCTGGCTATTCTTGCACAAAATTTGTTTATTTATTAAGCAGTTTTACTGAGATATATTCATATACCATACGATCTATCCAAAGTGTATAATCAATGGCTTTTAGTTTAATCACAATGTTGTACATCTATCACCACAAAATATTTTAGAACAATTTCATTACTCCACAAAGGAAAACTCCACACCTCTTTTTTTTCTTACCATTTTCTCCTTTGGTTGTTTATTCCACTCAGGTCTCCCATGAAATGTTATCTAACAGAGTGCATATTTTACTCAAAATCACAAAACCTAGGAAGTTGTGGGGGTAAGAATTTCCAGCACCCTGATGCCATTGCACTTGCTCTTTTCTGCTTTGATAATGTCTATGTGTATGGTGGGGGAGGGGTGATTTTAACCATAAGAAATATGAAGAAGACATGTAATAAAAGAACCTCTTTACTGTGTGAATATATACATGTTGGTGTGATATATGTGAGCATAATCAAATTTTGCAAATCAGAATTCTGCATTTGAGTCCACTGCATTATTAAACTGCTGGAATAATGAAAATTGTTGAAACTTAATGAGCTTTTAAGCAATTACAAGAACATCTCAAGTTTTCTTGCCCTCAAGACATCTCTGCAGCCTTGCACACCACTCTGGAACATCCACATTGAAAGTTATTTCAGTTTTTGGATCCAGGAAAAGATTTTAAAAAGCATTTCTGTATGAATGATTTTCTCAAACATTCACAAGGGCCTAGAATACTGAAAAATGAAAGCAGGTGGATGGTAAATTCATCAAGACTCAGGTACACATATCTCATTTTTCCCTCTAACTTCAACACCTTTCTTGAAATTCTTTGTCAAAGATAATACTCCATTTTTTTTTGGTCTTTTTAAACTATTTTCTCTTCTTTTTAGGTAATTGTTTCAGTTTCAGAGTGTCTAGTTTTCATTGACAACCATGAACATTGTATCAGGAGAAAATATTTACAATCCTCCAGCATCAGAGCTCATCAAGTGGCAAAAGGAAAATTGGCTCAAAGCAAGAAGCAACATCAGAGTCGGGACTGGACTGCACAGGAGCTGGGAACCATGCTTCCCTCACTAGGTCACCTGGCCCTTCTCAGCTCAGGAGGCTGTGCTTTATGTGACTGGATGAACAGTGTCATTGAGTGCTTTATTGCCTAATTCAGCAAAGATTCTCTTACATTCTGTTGAGGTGGGAGGCCTGAAAATACTCCCATTCAGTAGGCTGCCTTTTCACCCTCTTAACAAAGTCATTTGAAGTGCAAAAGTGTTTAATTTTGAGGAGGTCTCATTTATCCATTTTTTCTTTCATTGCACGTGGTTTGGGTGTAAGGTTTAAGAAACTACCACCTACCACAAAGTCTTGAAAATGTTTCCCTACATTTTCTTCTGGGAGTTTTATCATTCTAGCCGTTATATATAAGACCTTGATCCATTTTGAGTTAATTTTTGTATGAGATATGAGATAGGTGTCCCCTTTCTTACTTTTAGGTATGGATATCCAGTTCTCCGAGAACCATTTGCTGAATACACTGTTCTGACCTGCTGAGTGAGTTTAACAGGCTTCTCAAAAAGCACTTGACAGTAGATGTGTGTCTATTTCTGAACTCTAAACTCGATTCCATTAGTCAATCTATTTTTATGCCAGGATCGTGCTGTTTTTATCACTAGCTAAGTAGTAAGTCTCAAACTCAAGAAATGAGAGTCCTCCAACTTCGCTCTTCATTTTCAGATATTTTGGCTATTCATTGGCCTTCGCCCTTCCAGATAAATTTGATAATTGGCTTTTCCAAAGCTTGAAAATGGCTGTTGGAATTATTATTGGGATTGCATTGAATCTGTGAATTGACATTTGTGGGTAGAATTGACATCATAATGATATTTTGTCTTCCAATCCATGAATAGGGAATGTCCTTCCATTTATGTAGGGTTTTTTTTGTTTTGTTTTGGTTTTTTTTTGAGGTACCAGGACAAGGGAATGACCCCGGGACCTCATATGTGGGAAGCAGGTGCTCAACCACTTGAGCTACATCTGCTCCCCATTTTTGGTTCCTTTTAGCAATGTTTTGTAGTTTTCTGAATACCGATCCTTTATGTCTTCGGTTAAGTTATTCCTAAATATTTGATTCTTTTTTAATTTTAATGTTTTAAAGATACTTAGATTACATAAATGTTAAATAAAAAGTATAAGGGATTCCCCACATTTTCCACAATATCCTACATTATCAACATCCCTCATTAGTGTGGTACATTCATTGCCACAGTTGTAACCCTTCTGTAATCCAAAACCTCTTCAAAAATGCAATTAATAAGAAAATGAAATAATAATGATAGTTTGAAAAATAAGAAAAAATACAATATAATTTTAAGTTAAAAATAAAACAAAATAAATAAAAAATGAAAAAATAAAAAATAATGAAAAAATATTTTAGAAGTTTTTTGACATTTTGCCTTTCATCACTGTAGGATCTGTTGTCCTGTATGTACAGTGACGTTTTCTTCCATTTATAACCCCAGTGTCTCACTTTTTTCAAATTGTCTTCAAAAAAGTTTTTTTGAAACTTCCCCTATTAATAACATTGTATATGTGGATGGTATATTTTTTACAACTGATGTACAAATATTGAGACATAGCTACAAACCATGGTCATTGGTTTACATTATGATTTACATTTTGGGCCATACACTTTTATAAATTTCGATGAATTTTAACATGGCTTGTAGTCATCATAGGAAGATCATGTAGAACACTTCCATCGCCTCCAAAATGTCCCTGTTCCATCTATTCCACTCCTCCTTCCCCCTCCCCTCGGGACCTACAGCAATCCCCAGGCTTCACTTCTTGAAGGACAAGATTCATAGTTACTTGCAACAACACTGAGGGACTGACACACTGGTCTATCCTCCCGTTAGGCATTGCCCATGTTCCTGAGAGACTCCTGCCCTTCTATTTGAGAACATAGCAGGACTCCCCAGGATGGGAATCCACCACCTTCCCACTCATTACGTGGGTCTCACTGATATAACACACTATGACAAGATGAACACACACTCCCTGTAAGCCTGCCTCAGGTGTGCCCTGTCCCAAATGCCCCCACATCCAACACCCGAAACCAGTAGCCTTCCCCTGCCATATTTGCCAAAAGAAAACTCCCAACATTGTAGATTCAACCACATACCCGACAATCCCCAGTGTTTACCTTCTCCCTTCCCCAACTCTCCCCCCAGTTCCATGGATAGTCCATCCCACCCTCCTCACCATAACCCCCTAACACTCAGCACCGCCCACCCCAACAGCCTCACTGCACCACTGCCATGCCCCTCCACTACACCACTACACACTTCCTCCTTATCGTAGATTTTGCCCATATGAGCTTTGGCTCACAACCTTCTTCTCCCTTTCTATTTCCTCTAAGCCTATCTTCCAGACTCTAGCTCTGTGAGTCTGCTCAATTTTGAGGACCTTATATTGAGTGTAGCAAGCCGAGCACTGAAGGACAAATATTACATGACCTCACTTATATGAATACTCAATTCTTTTAGTCACTGCTGCAAATGGAATTTTTTTCCTGACTTCCTCCTCAGTTTCCTCATTAGTAGTGTATAGAAACGCTATTGATTTTTGGATCTTAATCTTGTATCCCACCACATTGCTGAGGTTGTTTTTCAGGTATAATAGCTTTCTTGTGGATTTTTCAGGATTTTCTAGGTATAAGATCATATCATCAGTGAATAGTGAAATTTTCACTTTTTCCTTTCCTATTTTGGTGTCTTTTATTTCTTTTTCTTGCCTAATTGCTCTAGCTAGAACTTCTACCACAATATTGAATAACTGTAGAAAGATTGGGCATCATTTTTTTGTTCCCAAAGTCAGCAGGAAAGATTTCATTCTTTCATCATTGAGTACAATGTTAGTTGTGAGTTAATCATACATGCATTTTATCTTATTGAGAAAGCTTCTTACTATTTCTATCTTTTGGATTGTTTTTATCAAGAAAGGATGCTGTATTTTGTCAAATGCCTTTTCCACATCAATTGTGATGATCAAGTGATTTTCTTCTTCAATATATTAATGTGATAAATTACAGGGATTGATTTTCTACTGTTGAACCAGCTTTGCACACTCGGCATAAAACCCAGTTGAGGAGGTGGAGGTAGCTCAGGCGATTACACACCTCCTTCCCACATGGGGGGTCCGGGTTTCAGTCCCTGGTGCCTCAAAAAAAAAAAAAGAAGACCAGCACACAACAAACAGACACAGCGAATGCAAACAACGAGAGCATGGGGAGAAAGAAATAAAATAAATATTGAAAAAAAAAAACCTAGTTGATTGTGGTGTATAATTGTTTTAACGTGCTTTTGGATTTGGTTGGTGTAACCATTGGTCAATTTGATGTAATTATGAATACCAAAAATATAATTGGATCATGCTTGTAAACTGATCTGTTAATCTGGGCATGATTAAGTTATGATTAGGGTGTTGAGCCCCACCCCTTGGTGGGTGGGGAATCAAATATAAAAGGCATGGCAAGAACAGTTTTGAGAAGCAGTCTTTTGAGAAGCAGCTTTGATGTTGGAAAGAAGGCCCTAGGAGACGAGAAGCAAGCCATTCACCTGATCGCCTACAGCTGATCTTGTGGAGGAAACAGGAGCCAAGCCCGGAGAGAAATGCAGCCCCGGGAAGAGAGGAACCCAAGAAGCCTGAACCCTGGGCAAGTGTCGGCAGCTGTCTTGCTCCAACACATGACAATGGACTTTGGTGAGGGAAGAAACTTATGCTTTATGGCCTGGTAACTGTGGACTTCTACCCCAAATAAATACCCTTTATAAAGACCAACCCATTTTTGGTATTTCACATTAACACCCTTTTGGCTAACTAATACAGAATTTGGTACCGAGAGTGGGGTAGTGCTTTTGTAATTACCAAAATGTTGGAACGGTTTTATAAATGGGTAAGGGGTATTTTTTGGAGGAATTGTGAAATGCTTGATGGAAAAGGCCAAGATCACTTTGAAGAGACTGTTGATAGTAATACGGATGCTAAAGAGACTTTCTATGATGCCTTAGAAGTAAATGATGAAACTACTATTGGAAACTGGAGGAAAGGTGATCCATGTTTTAAAGTTGCAGAGGGAAGCGGGAGTGGCTCAGTCGATGGAGTCCCCGTTTACCATATGGGAGGTCCCGGGTTCGCTTCCCGGGGGCCTCCTTGTGAGGGCAGGCCGCCCTGTGCAGCCTAGTGGGCTGATGCAGCAAGCCCCTCACAACAGGAAGCGGGTGTGGCTCAACCGATAGAGCCCCCGTTTGCCGTGTGTGAGACCCCGGGTTTGCTTGCCGGGGCCTCCTTGTGAGGGCAGGCCGGCCAGCGCGGCGCGAGGGGCTGATGCAGCAAGACCTCACAGCAAGGGGAAGATAAGCAGACATGGAGAAGACACACAGCGAATGGACACAGCGAGCACAGGCAGCAAGGGGGGGATAAATAAATAAATAAATAAATAAATAAATCTTTAAAAAATAAAAATAAAAATAAAGTTGCAGAGAACTTAACAAGATTAACTCCTGGTGTTATATGGAAGACAGAATTTGAAAATGGCAAACCGGAGCATTTAGCTGAAGAACTTTCCAAGGTAAATTTGGAGAATGTGGCTTGGCTTCTCCTTGCAGCTTATAGCAAAATACTAGATGAGAGAAATACACTAAGGACTGAACTTTTGGGCACAAAGAAAACAGAAACTGATTCCGGAACTTCCAAGTTTCTGGAAATCAAATTCCCAGATGAAAATGCCCTATTTGAAGACTTTACTAAACTTGGAACTCAACTCAGAATTGAAGATGCAGTTATCTAGGAAAGACTTGTGGAAAGTCTTACTGTCTGATGGCTTGGACCCCTGCTTCCTGCATGCTAAACCAACAAAGTTTTTGAGAGAGATGTATGAACAAAACCACTGTCAGCTTGGACAAAAGAGGACATAGAAAGAAGAGATTGAGGAGAAGCAGCTTTAAGAAGAAAACCATGGAAGCAGAGATCTGGGATTAAGACATCACCTTGGGCCAAGAGAGGAGCCCCACCCATGTGTACAGAGAGGGTGAGTTTGCCCCTGCAGTTGAAGAGGGTGGATGTTCCTACCCGATGTTCTGAGAAAGTTTTGATGCCCCAGGGTGCAGGGAGGGTGGAGCACATTCCTCAAAGATTAGGGCGGTTAAGGTCAACACCCCATAAGTCTGGGAGGGGTGTACCTGTCCCCCACGGATTAGAGAAGGCCAGGTGGTCAACCCATTGTTCCGAGAAGGTTGAACCTGTATGCCAAAGATTAGGGAAGGCCAGGTGGTCAACTCGTTGCTCTGAGAGGGTTGAACCTGTATGCCAAAGGTTAGGGGGAACGTTGTCTTCACCTCACTGTACTAGGGGGCTAAGACTCTAACCCAAAGATTGGGTAAGGTGTGGCAATCACCCCAGCACCCTTGGAGGGTGAGGTCTGGAGCTTGGTCAACACCCAGATGCTTGAAGAGGGTGGAACCAAGAAAGTGGCCTATGGGCAAGCCTGTGGAGAGGGTGGGTCCCCGCGTGGCCCCAAGGAGAAGACACCATCGTCTTAAGAATGACTCTCAGACTTTGAAATTGAATGGAGGATGTCCTGCAGGTTTACTGAACTGTAGAGGATCCATGACTCATGTTTCACATCCCAATTTCTTCTTATGATAATGAAAATGTTTATCCTTTGTCTTTCCATTTGTGTATTGGAAGCAGTTAAACGGTTTTGTAAGTTTCAGAGGTCTATAGCAGATGGGACTTTGCCTCAAGATGAACTGTATTTCTTTAAAATGATTATGATATGATTTTGTAATTGAATTGTTACTGATTTAAGGTTTTTTTAATATTGTAATGTATTTTTGGAAGTCAGAGTGTGGAGTGTAACCGTTGGCCAATTTGATGTAATTATGAGTTCCAAAAAATATAATTGGATCATGCTTGTAAACTGATCTGTTAATCTGGGCATGATTAAGTTATGATTAGGGTGTTGAGCCCCACCCCTTGGTGGGTGGGGAATCAAATATAAAAGGCAAGGCAAGAACAGTTTTGAGAAGCAGTCTTTTGAGAAGCAGCTTTGATGTTGGAAAGAAGGCCCCAGGAGAAGAGAAGCGAGCTGTTCGCCTGATCGCCTACAGCTGACCTTGTGGAGGAAACAGGAGCTAAGCCCGGAGAGAAACGCAGCCCCGGGAAGAGAGGAATCCAAGAAGCCTGAACCCTGGGCAAATGTCGGCAGCTGTCTTGCTCCAACACATGACAATGGACTTTGGTGAGGGAAGAAACTTATGCTTTATGGCCTGGTAACTGTGGACTTCTACCCCAAATAAATACCCTTTAAAAAGACCAACCCAGTTTTGGTGTTTCACATTAGCACTCCTTTGGCTGACTAATACAGTTGGCAATTATTTTGTTGAGGAGTTTTGCAATTATATTCATGACAGAAATGGGTCTGTAATTTTCTTTTTTCAAAGTATCTTTATTTGGCTTTGGTATTAGGGTGATGTTGTCTTCATAGAATAAGTTTGGTAGCGTTCCCTCCTGTTCAGTTTTTTTTAAAAGTTTGAGTAAGGTTGGTATTAGACCTTCTTTGAATGATTGGTGGAATTCACCTGTGAAGTCATGTGGTCCTGGGCTTTTCATTTTGGGGAGGTTTTCAATTTCTTGACTTGTGATTGATCTGCTGTTCTTCTGTTGCTTCTAGACTCAGTGTGAGTTGCTCATGTTTCCAGGAATTTGTCCATTTCATCAGCGTTGTCTAGTTCGTTTTTCATAGTGTCCTCTTATGATCTCTCTTGTTTCTGCGGGGTCGGTAGTGATGTCCCTTCTCATTGCTGATTTTATTTACCTGCTTCTCTCTTTTTTCTTTGTTAGTCTAGCTAAGCATTTGCGAATTTTGTTGCTCTTCTCCGAGAACCAACTTTTGGTTTTGTTGATTCTCTCTATTGCTTTTTTTCTTATGCATTTCATTTTATTTCTTTTCTAATCTTTGATATTTTTTTCCTTCTTGCTTTGGTGTTAGTTTGCTGTTCTTTTTCTAGTTCCTCCAGGTGTGCAGCTGGGACTTTGATTTTAGCTCTTGTTTTTTTGATGTAAGCATTGAGGGCTGTCAATTCTAAGGGTGAAAAATGGGGGGAGTATAAAAGAGTCTGGGAGTTTTCCGTTTGGAGTAATGAAAACGTTCTAAAATTGACTGAGGCAATGGCAGCACAACCCTGATGAAAATGAGAGCCACTGAGTGTGCGCTTTGAATGGATTGTGCAAATCATGAGACCATATGACACAGGGAGTCCTGGTGAAAGATGGACTGTGGTTAACTGAAGAAATATGAGGATGTTCTCTCATGAACTATAACAAATATATAATACTAGTACCAGGTTTTAGTAATCAGATGGGTTGGGGGACAAACACACCACATGTAAGATACGGGCTAGTTAGTAGTAAAATTTTTGTGATGCTCTTTCATAGTTTGTAACAAATGTTTCACAACAATGCAAGGTGGTGGTGGTGGGGTCATGTATGGGGGCCCTGCATGATGGTAAGCATGTTTGTTTGTAAGTTCACAACTTTTACTATACATTTATTATTTATGTGTGTTCATGTATTGGCAATATATTCTGTTTTAGTTTGTCAAAGTGCTGCTGATGCAAAGTACCAAAAATGGGCAGGCTTTTATAAAGGGGATTTATTTGGAGTCAAAGCTTACAGTTCCAAGGCCATGAAAAGGCCAAATCAAGGCACCATAAGAGGTGCTTTCTCAACAAAGCTGTTGATTCTGTAGCCTGGGCCATTGGCCAAGCAAGGGGGCCACCGACCTCTGCCGGAGTCTCAGCCTTCCCCTCCCGGCTTCCTCTTGGGCTGCTCTGTGGGCCCAGCCTCTTAGGGGCTTCAAGCTTAATCCATCCTCTAGCGCTCCCTCACAGGGCAGGATCAAATATGGCAGCTTCTTTTTCCTGTGTCTGCCTGTGTTTACATTTACATCAGACCCAGCAATTTGTATTATATTTATATCTATTCCATAAAGAAAAATTAATTTTTAAAGAGCGTAAATAACAGTTACAATAAATACTTATAAACCCTGTTTAAGAAAGAAAGAAAGAAAGAAAGAAAGAAAGAAAGAAAGAAAGGGAACACTGCCATTATTTTAGAAGTTCCATTGCCCCCTCCATGTTGTGCCTCTCCCTCCCTGGAAGAATACTATTATAATAATGCTTGTGATAATCATTCTCGTGCTTTTACTTATTAGCTTTATCAGGCATCAGTGTATCCATAACAACAGTGTATTTAGTTTGTTGAGTTTGCAGTTTCTGAATATTAAATCAAGCCATATTTATTTTGTGGTATTTTCTTGTTATGGAAATAGTAGGTTAATATTTCATTTCCTGTGGTTTCTACATTTTTTATTGCATTTAATTTTATAGCTGCCAGGGAAATGTGTTGAAAGTCTTTTATTAATTATACCAATTTAGTTTTCGATTTGTTTTGTTGATATTTGTACAATCTTACAATCTGTAAAAACAAATGGACAGTTCTGTTTCTTCCTTATCTAAACTTTTCTACCTTCCTTTTGTCTGGTTTTATTTTAAATGTTTAGGACCCCTAGGACATTAGAGACTAGAAGTGATGATTCCTGGTGCACCCCATGGCTTCCCAATCTCAACAACAATATTTTAAAATTTTTACATTTAAGTATTGTTTTCTGTAGACTAATTTTGTATTTTTGAAATGAGGTTAAAGAAATTGCTTTTATGTCTAGTTTGAGTTGTATCATGAATAGACACTGCATTACATCAAATGCTTTTTCTTTCTCTCCTGAGGTGAACATATTTTTTCTTCTTGAATTTCTTAACGTGCTGAATCACAGCTGTTAGTGTAATGTCAAATCAGCCACCAATTATTGGTATTGGATTCAGTTGGCTATTATGTTTGTAAAGAAATTTAGCCTATTACTTTCCTTTCTCACACTGTCTTTGTCTGGGTTTTGGGAATTACGGTGAATTCAGGCTTATAAAGTGAGAGGGAGAGCCTTCCCTCTACTACTCTATTTGGAAGTGTTTGTGTCAGATTGAAATTATGCTCCCGAAGTGTTTTGTTGAATTTCCAAGTGAAAATGTTAGAAGTTTCTCTGTGGGACAATTTTTGACTATTTATTCAATTTACTTGACGGTTTTATTTTCTCCAGTTCTCCTCCCCTAAACTGAACCCCACATTTCCTGTTTGGACAACATTTTACACGTGCTGAGGTGTGTCTCTAAGCTGGTAGCATTACTGAGCTTTAAAGGGAGAGAAGAGGGAAGGGTTGCACGTTCCTCTGTAATCAGGGCACACACGCGGTTTGCCTTCAGAATAAGGACAAAGTCAGAAAGGAGACCTTCTGAGCGAAAAGGAAAATCGCCTTGAGGTGAAGGAGAAAAGAGACCCTGTCGGCTCCACCTCCACTCCTGCCCCAGGGCGTCAACTAGGAGTCAGCTGAGGGCGTCTCTTAGCCCCTCCAGGAGAGCAAAAAGCTTTCATATTTGCTATTTCTTCTTGAGCCAAATTTCATAAATAATATTTTTAAAGAATTTGCAATTACATTAAATTTTTAAATAATTTGAGCAAAATTCTTCATGCCAATGCATGTTTTGATACATCCTTGCAAATACTCTTCTTTCTGCTCTTTTTCTGTCTAGCCTTTCCTCGTTTTTAGGTCTCAGTTTAACTTTGGTTCTTCAGATCATCACTGAGAGCATAGTAAAATGTTGTTCAAACAGGGATTGGGGGTTCAGATTAGGGGAGGAGAGGTAATGACACCATCTTTACGGCGAAATTAGTAGTAACATCATATCATCCTTTTATTACGTTGCACGAAATAGCGTAAATAATCCTGACGCACAGCCCAGACCCTCTACAGAAGTTTCAGCGTCAGCGGCGTCTGAGGACCGTGTACCCTAAAGGATACGGCGTCTGATTTCGCATCAGGAGCCTGAGGGCTCGAATCCTTCGCGGCTGAGTCGTGTTTTCCACTCACCAGTTCCTTCCCGCGCCTCCAACCCCGTTTCCGTAACCCACCCGCACCCCCCGCAACCCCCAAACCGACGATGCCTCCTCTGGGAAAGAGTGAGCGAAGAACCTCCGCGGCCGGTAGAAAAGGGGTCGTGCGTCGCCGTGGATCCGGCGGGTTGGAAGGGGACTGGGAGCGGCAGGAAGTTCAGTCCGCGGGTTCACGCCTCCCCTGGCGCAGAGCGTGCGCTCGGCCACGGGGCGGTCGGATTAAAACACACACGCGCAAAAAGGGCTGTCTCGGGAGATATTTGCCTTTTTGAATTCCGTTTAAACGTCGCCGCCTTTCGAGAGGAAAAGTCCCCACAGCTTAGAGGCGCTGGAGAAACTACCTAACAAAACCCGCCCCTGGTTTAGGGGGGGCCCCGGGACTGCGCTGTTCCTCTAGGCGGTTTGCGGGACGCGCTGCGGGATTCTCCCGCACGTCCCGGGTGGCGCAGCCGCAGGGACTAACAATGAGGAACCGAGGTTAAACTGAGGCCTGAAACCCTGGAAGGGCGAGCCAGAGTGGAGGGAATCTGGGCAACACGTTTGCACAGTGAGATGAAGTGGACAGATTAGAAAAATATTCCTTGTCAAATTAGATTCAAGGAGGAAGAGCAAAGATGAGCAGTCTTAGACTAGGAAATAAATTGAATTCG
>JAQZBX010068752.1:0-15695 GCA_029593785.1 Cabassous unicinctus | reverse complement strand
AAAAAACAACAGAATTAACCAAATCAAAAGTAGGTTCTTCAAGAAGATTAACAAAATCAACAAACCCTTAGCTAGACTGACTAAGAAAAAAAGAGAGAAGATGCAAATAAATGAAATAAAAAATGAACATTACTACTGACCCCACAGAAATAAGGAAGATCATAAGAGGATACTATGAACAACTTTATGCAAAAAAACTAGACAATGTAGACAAAATGGAAAAATTCCTAGGAACATACAAACAACCTACACTGACCCTAAAAGAAATAGAAGACCTCAACAAACCAATCACAAGTAAAGAGATTGAGACAGTCATCAAACAGCTCCCCAAAATGAAAAGCCCTGGACCAGACAGTTTCACAGGTAAGTTCTATCAAGCATTCAAAGAAGATTTAATATCTAGCTCTTCCAAAAAATTGACAAGAAGGAACACTACCAAACTTACTCTATGAAGCCAATATCACCCTCATACCAAAGCCAGATAAAGATATTATGAAAAAAGAAAATTACAGACCCCTTTCTCTAATGAATACAGATGAAAAAATCCTCAATAAAATACTTTCTAATTGAATCTAACAACACATTAAAAGAATTATTCATCGTGATCAAATGAGTTTTATACCAGGTATGCAAGGGTGGTTCAACACAATGTGGTATACCACATTAATAAATCAATGAAGAAAAATCACATGAGCTTATCAATTGACACAGAAAAGGCATTTGCAAAATACAGCATTCTTTCTTGATAAAAAATACTACAAAAAAATAAAAATAAAAAAATTTAAAAAATTAAATTAACAAAAATACTACAAAAGATAGGAATTGAAGGAAACTTTCTCAACATAATAGGCCATACATGAAAAACCCACTGCTAACATTGTACTCAATGATGAAACTCTGAAAGCTTTCCCGTTGAGATCAGGGACAAGACAAGGATGTCCATTGTCACCACTGTTGTTCAATACAGTGCTAGAGGTTCTAGCTAGAGCAATCAGGTGAGAAAAATAAACAAAAGGCATCCAAATCAGAAAGGAAGAAGTAAAACTTTCGCTATTTTTAGATGACATAATCCTATATCTAGAAATTCCCGAAAAATCTACAACAAAGCTGCTAGAGCCAATAAATGATTTCAGTAGAGTGTCAGGATACAAGATCAATATGCAGAAATCAGTGGTGTTTCTATACAATTGTAATGCGCAATCTGAGGAGGAAGTCAGGAAAAAAGTTCCATTTGTAATAGCAACTAAAAGAATCAAATATTTAGGAATAAACTTAACCAAGGATGTAAAGCACTTGTATTCAGAAAACTACAATGCATTGCTAAAAGACATTTTTTTTTAAAATTTTTAACAAATCAATTTTATTGATACATATTAATAAAGCATATAATACATACAAAGTGTACAATCAGTGGTATTTGGCATGATCACATAGTTGTGCATTCATCACTTCAATCATTATTAGAGCATTTTCATTATTTCAATAATAATAATAAAAAAAAACAGACAAACAAGAAAATTCTACACCCCTCAATCTCTCTGTTTCCCCTGCTGTATATAGCTGCTCTTTCTGGATAGTCTTTCACAATTATTCATTTATTAAGCAGTTTTACTGAGATATATTCACATACCATGTGATTTATCTAAAATGTATAATCAATGGTTTTTTATATAATCACAATATTGTGCATTTATCATCACAAAAAAAATTAGAATTATTTCATTTTTCCAAAAAGAAAAACTCCATACCCCTTAGCATGCCTTCCCTAGCCCTAGATAACCACTAATCAAATTTCTTCTTTTTTTTTTCTTTTTTTTTTATTGTGGGTAAAAATCAAATTTTTCACAATACATACCAATATTTGTAAAATGATATATAAATATATGCATATATGTGCATTTGCTTACATAAATGTTATTTATATATATATATATATATTTTTTTTTTAAAGCTACTTAGATTACCTAAATATTACACAGAAATTGGAAGAACATTCCATGCCCATGGATTGGAAGACTAAATATCATTAATATGTCAATTCTACCCAAATTGATATACAGATTCAATGCAATCCCAATAAAAATTCCACCAGCATTTTTTAAACAAGTGGAAAACAATTATCAAAATTATCTGGAAGGATAAGGGGTCCTGAATAGCCAGAAACATCTTAAAAAGGAAAAGTGAAGTTGGAGGACTCTCACTTCCAGACTTTAAATCATACTACCTAGCTACAGTGGTAAAATTATCACATTATTGGCATAAAGATAGACACATTGACCAATGGAACTGAATTGATGGTTCAGAAACAGATCAACACATCAATGGTCAAGTGATTTTTGATAAGCCTGTCAAACCCAACTAGCTGGTACAGAATAGTCTATTCAACAAATGGTGCTGGGAGAACTGGATATCCATAGCCAAAAGAAAGAAAGAAGACCTCTATCTCACACCTTTTACAAAAATTGGCTCAAAATGGATAAAAGACTTAAACATAAAATCATGTACCATAAAGTTCCTAGAAAAAAACTTAGGTAAACAACTTCAAGACCTGGTGATAGGTGGTAGATTCTTAAACCTTACACCAAAAGCATGAGCAACGAAAGAAAACATGGATAAATGGGACCTCCTCAAACTTAAACACTTCTGTGATTCAAAGGACTTCATTGAGAAGGTGAAAAGGCAGCCCACTCAATGGGAGAAAATATTTGGAAACCACATATCTGATAAGGGTTTGATTTCCATTCTATATAAAGAGATAATACAACTCAACAATAAAAGAGTTTAAAAATAGGCAAAAGATTTAAATAGACATTTCTCCAAAGAGGAAGTGCAAGTGGCCAAAAAGCACATGAAAAAATGTTCAACATCACTAGCTATTAGGGAAATGCAAATCAAATCAACAATGAGATATCTTCTAACAATGCATAGAATGGCCATTATTAAAAAAAACAGACAACAATAAGTGCTGGAGAGGATGTGGAGAAATAGGAACATTCCTTCACTGTTGGAGGGATTGTAAAATGGTGTAGTCTCTGTGGAAGACAGTTTGGCAGTTCCTCAGGAAGCTAAATATAGAACTGCCATATGATCCAGCAATTCCTCTACTAGGAATATATCGAGAAGAACTAAAAACTATGACATGAACAGACATCTGCACACCAATGTTCAGTGGCATTATTCACAATTGCCAGAAGATAGAAACAAGCCAAGTGTCCATCATCAATGAATGGATAAACAAAATGTGATATATACATACGATGGAATACTATGCTGCAGTAAGAAGAAATGCAATTGGGGCACATATGAAAACATGGATGAATCTTGAAGACGTTATACTAAGCGAAGTAAGCCAGAAAAAAAAGGACGAATATTCCATGGTCTCATTAATATGAACCAAATATGAATAATAAGCACATGGAGTTAAAACCTAGAGTACAGGTTATTAGGAGATAAGAGAAGGACTGAGAAGAACTACTGATGCTTAATGTATGTAGATGTTTTAATTAACTTGACTGTAAGAGTGTGGAAATGGATGGGGTTAATGGTGACACATTATAGTGACTAGCAGCTGGTTTATAAATGGGATTGTGGCTGAAAAGGGTAGTCTGGGGAAGTAAATGTCAATTGAAAGAAAGCTAAAGAATAATTTAGGGACTGAATAACACAGTTAACCCAGAGGTGGATGAGAATTACGGTTAAGGGTACAAATGTAAGAGTGTCCTTCTGTGAGCAAGAGCAGATGTACATCACTATTGCATGGTGGTGGGAATGTGGAGAAGCATGGGAAAACTACAATTGGTATGACCTATAGACTATCCTTAACAGCAATACTATAATATTCTTGCATCAATGCCAAAGATGTACTCTGTTGATAATGGAGGTGTATGGAAAAAGTGTGCAAATGTACACTATAGACCATGTTTGGTGGTAATAGTCTGATGATATTATCTCATAATCTGTAACAAATGTTCCACCACAGTGTAGTGTGTTGGTGCAGTGGTGTTGTATGGGAATTTTACACATGTGCATGATTGTTTTGTAAGTTCACAACCTCTGTAATAAAAATATATTTTTAAAAAATAGAGTGGGTTGGGGGAAAAATACAGCAAATGAAAGATAGGGACTATAGTTAGTAGTAGTACTTTGACGATGCTCTTGCATAGTTTTTAACAAATGTTTCACAACAATGAAAGGTGTTGCTGGAGGGGTGATGTATGAGACCCCTGTATGATGTTATGCATGTTTATTTTGTAAGTTCACAATCTTTACTATACAATTATTGTTTATGCATGTTCATGTATGAATGATATACTTTCAACAAAAATATATTTTTTTTAAAAAATATATAGGGGATTCCCATATACCCTTCCCTCTCCCCCTCCCACACTTTCCCACATTAGCAACATCTTTCATTAGTGTGGTGCATTTGTTATATTTGATAAACTTATATTGAAGCATTGATACTAATGATGGACTATAGTTTACATTATTTACACTTTGCCACACACAATCTTATGAGTTTGGACAAAATGTATAATAGGCTGTATCCATCATTGCAGTGTCATGCAGGGCAATTCCAATGTTCCAAAAATGCCCCAGTGTTACACCTATTCTATTGTGAGAGGGCTTGGATCCCATGGGGCAGATGGATGGAACTGTCTTGCTTGCAGTTGTCACTGTTTTGTTTTGTGGGTTTTTTTTTGGGGGGGGGTGGGTATTATCCATCATCATCCTTTTGTTAGTTGTCCTGGGTGATTCCAATGAACTGCAGAGTAGATGTAACTTTGCTGAGATTCAGGGCTCAACTGGCATAGCAACAGGCTGAATATTTAAGTCTCTGGGACATATATTTATCAAATATAGTGCTAATTATAGGTTCAAATAAAAGGAATAGAAGAGCCATGTGTAGGGCAATTATAAATGAGTCTATCTCTGTTACAATGGGGAGCATATATTTCAAAGTAAGATACTGGGAAGTCCTGTTACATTCTCTAATGGAGTGTCAAGAATCCTCTGAGTATATGGGCAATGCTTAGTGAAGGAGGAGAGACCATTACGCCAGGCCCTTGATATTGATGTTTGTACTTATGAACCTTTGCTTGTGACATTGAAATGTAACCTAGTATTATATATTGTCTAAGAGTTACCTCCTGAAAGCCTCCTTGTTGCTCAAATGTGGCCTCTCTCTAAGCCAAACTCAGCATATAAATGCATCACTTTTCCCTCTGGTGTGGGACATGACTTCCAGGGATGAGCCTCCCTGGCACCGAGGGAAGCACCAACTTGGTGATGCTTCTGGAAAAAGACCTTCACCAAAAGGGGGAAATGTTAAATACAAATGCATTTTTATGGCTAAAAAATTTCAAAGTGAATCAAGGGTTCATTCCAGAGGTTACACTTATGCATGTCTCAGCAGGATCTCATTGACTGCCACAGTAAACAGTGCCTCAAACAGTAGGGTTCCTGAGGGCTCTAGAGACTTCTAGACACTATAGGCAGGGCAGACAATCTCAGGTTCACACATTTTAACAGCAGAAATGTCTAATATTCGGTGCAACATGAAACTGCTAGCATTGAAGAAATGATAGCTAAAAAAAAGGGAAAAAAGAAAGAAATTGGTTTCTTAAATGAAAGAAACAAATTGATTTCTAACTTGACCTTGCTGCAGGGAATTTTACAACTACATGAGAGTAGCCAATATAAGAACTTTTATAATCATAGGTAAAGAGGCAAGTCTCTGGGCACATTTTTGTTATTATGAAAAAAATTACCTTAGATCTCTCTTGGTTAAAAAAAATATAAATATGATGAAAGTAGGCAGTCAATGTTCTGGTTTGAGTACATAAGAGAACATATTTCTCCTATGTATTAGCAACTATTGACCTTGGAAAATCCCTCAGAATTCAGAGATGGAGTAGAACAGGGAACAAAATCTATTTGCCAAAATGTCCTGGACACCCCTTGGGTTATACTTTGTAGTTTATCATCATCTTAGCTACTTTTGTGAGGGATATTGGAGAATTCACCCTGCTTAGCTCCTGAGCAGTTTGGTCAGCCTGCTCTCTGCAGACTAAAATTTCAGTCCTAGGTGCGCTCTCTCTCTCTCTTTCTCTCTCTCTCTCTCTCTCTCTCTCTCTCTCTCTCTATTTTAGGAGGTACAGGGGAATGAACCCAGGACCTTATACATGGGGAGCAGATGCTAAACCACTGAACTACATCTGCTCACCAGTGAGAGTTGGGTTTTGTTTGTTTGTTTGTTTGTTTTGTTCTTAGGAGGTATTGAGGATCAAACCCAGGACCTCATACACGGGAAGCAGGCGCTCAACTACTTGAGCTACAACTGCTCCCCTCTTAGTCTCTCTTAGTCTATAATGTCTTGATCATGGTTTTGCCAATACATTCTTAGACAATTTAAAAAATTCCAAGTAGTCTAAACACTGCAGCATTAATGTACATGGCACTATGGTTCTACTGGAATTCCATAAGGACTATGAGACGTCCTTGTAGGTCATATCCATTGTTTCTTATTCAGTGCTCCAGAGTTTCTTACTACAGTTTGGACATAGTAACTTAGTAAAATCTTAACAAGAATAAAACATTATATACTCATACCTCATATTATTACACTTCATTATATTTTGTTTCACATGTATGTTTTTTATACAAATTGAAGGTTTGTAGCAGTCCTGCACTGAGCAAGTCTATTAACATATTTTTTCCAAAAGCATGTGCTCACTTTGTGTCTCTGAGTCACATTTTGGTAATTCTCACAATATTTCAAATTTTCCATATTATTATATCTGCTATTGTGGTCTCTTTTCAGTGATCTTTGATGTTACTATTGCAGTTGTTTTGAGGCACCATGAACCATGCCCATATAAGACGGTGAACTTAATCAATAAATGTGTGTGTGCTCCCTGTCTCTTTCATCTCCTCAGGCTTCCCTATTCCCTGAGACACAAAAATATTGAAAATAGGCCGACTAATAACCCTACAATGGCCTCTAAGTGCTCAAGTGAAAGGAAGAGTCTCTCATCTCTCAATTAAATAAAAAGCTAGAAATTATTAAGCTTAGTAAGGAAAGCACATCAAAAGCCAAGACAGGCTGAAGGTTAGGCTTCTTGACCCAGTTAGCCAAGTTGTGAATGCAAAGGAAAAGTTTTTGAAGGAAATTAAAAGTACTATTCCAGTGAATATGTGAGTGATAAGAAAGTAAAACAGTCTTAATGCTGATATGGAGAAAGTTTTAGCAGTCTGGATAGAAGATCAAACCAGCCAAACATTCCCTTAGGCCAAAGCCTAAGATTTCTTCAATTCTTTGTAGGCTGAGACAGGTGAGGAAGGAGCAGAAGAAAAATTTGAAGCTAGCCGAGGTTGGTTCATGAGTTTTAAGGAAAGACGTCATCTTTAAAACTTGAAAGTGCGAGTTAAAGCAGTGAGTGCTGATATAGAAGCTGTGGTAAGTTACCCAGAATATCTAGCTAAGATAATTGTTGAGAATGGCTACACTAAACAACAGATTTTCAAAGTTGACAGAACAGCCTTAAATTGGAAGAAGATGCCATCTAGGACCTTGATAGTTAAAGGAGAAGATAGTACCTGGCTTCAATGCTTCAAAGTTCAAGCCGACTCTTTTATTAGGGGCTAATGTAGCTGGTGACTTTAAGTTGAAGCCAATGCTCATTTACCATTCCAAAAATCCTAGGGCCCTTAAAAATCATGTTAAATCTACTCTGCCTGTGCTCTATAAATGGAACAGCAGAGCCTGGGTGACAGGACATCAGTTTACAACATGATTTACTCAATATTTTAAGCCAACTGTTGAAACTTATTGCTCATTAAAAAAAGATTCCTTTCAAAATATTACTGCTCATGGACAATGCACCTGGTCACCCAAGAGCACTGATGGAGATATACAATGAATGCTGTTTTCATGCCTGCCAACACAACATCCATTCTTCAGCCCATGGATCAAGGAGTAATTTAGATGTTCAAGTCTTATGATTTAATAAATACATTTTGTAAGGCTGTCACTTCAATAAAGAGTGATTCCTCTGATGGATCTGGGCAAAGTAATTGAAAACATCCTGGGAAGGATTCACCATTCTAGATGCCATTCAGAACATTCATGACTTATGGGAGAAGGTCAAATTATCAACATTAACTGGAAGAAATTGATTCCAGCCCTCATGGGTGACTTTGAGGGTTTCAAGACTTCAGTGGAGGAAGTAACTTCAGATGTGGTGGAAATAGCAAGAGAACTAGAATTAGAAGTGGAAACTGAAGATTTGACTGATTTGGTGCAATCTCATGATAAAACATGAAAGGATGAGAAGTTGCTTCTTATGGATGAGCAAAGAAAGTGTTTTCTTGAGTTGGAATGTACTGCTGGTGAAGATGCTGTGAACGTTGTTGGAATTACAAGTGATTTAGAATAGTACATACACTTAGTTGACAAAGCAGCAGCAGGGTTTGAAAGGACTGACTCCAGTTTTGAAAGAAGTTCTACAGTGGGTAAAACACTATCAGCATCACATACTACAGAGAAATCTTTCATGAAAGGAAGTGTCAATTGACGCAGAAAACTTCATTGTTGTCTTATTTTAAGAAATTGCCAGAACCACTCCAATGTTCAGTAACCACCACCGTGATCACTTAGCAGCTGTCAACACCAAGGCAAGATGCTCTACCAGCAAAAAGATTACAGTTTTCTGAAGGCTTAGATGACGGCTAACATTTTTTAGCAATAAAGTATTTTTAATTAAGGTATGCACATCCTTTTAAGACATAATGCTATTGCACACTTAATAGACTAACGAATAGTGTAAACATAACTTTTATTTGCACTGGGAAACAAAAACATTCGCATGACTCATTTTATTGTGATATTCACTTTATTGCATTGGTCTGGAACTGAATTCACAATATCTCTAACGTAAGCTTCAATAGAAACATTGCCTAGTTTTTCTGTTATGTAATGTTTAATGTTCCTATTAACAAGTGAATCTTGACAAAGTAATTGATAATTTGAGAAAATTTTGACACTTATGCACCAGATTTTTTCAAAATCATAATAATCAAACTTTTTTTGTCTAAATGAGTACAGAAAAATTTTATCTAGTTTTTTATCCAATTTGTGTGTTTTAAAACTCAGATGGTCTCTTAATGATCTATTTAGTTGATCTTATTCATAAAAATAAAACGTCCACCTCTTATAAACAAAGGAATTACTCTGTGCTATTTAAATCTAGGACTGGTTAATATTACTTTATGTTTTGTTGTTCAATGTCATATATGAAATTGCTTAAGTATTTCTGGCACAATGAGGTATCAGCTAAAGTGAAAAGCATGAAGACCTCAAATATACATTTAGAAATGAATTTTTTAAAATGTATGATTGAGAGCTTACTATGTACAAGGTATAATATGGTTAGCAAGTATTTTTGTCCAGATTACTTTTAAGGAGAAATTCTAAGTGGAGAGAATTGAATTAACATAAGCTTTTCCCCTAAACCCAATTATATCAACTTCAGAAATCAATGTTGGATTCTACTTTGTAGTTATTATGATTTTATTTTATTTAATCTGTAATGACATCCTCTCTTCCTATGAGTTTCTCCAAAGACAAATAAACCTGAGAAGCACAGCCTCACAGGGGTTACTGGCAATGTAACTTTGATTAGAATACTTAGACAACAGCAGCAGCTTTAACACCTGCCTGTCTATGACGACCTTCAATTCTTGTGGATGTCCAAGCACAACACCAGAACCCTCATCTACTTCCTGAAACTCTCTCTCCTTCCAACACTGCCTCGACAAAAGTCGTGATTCCTATGTGAATTGGTATTCATTAAACATTTTACCCAAGTGACTAATACCATAAAACAAAATATTTGTGAGTCAATATCAATAGTAACATGATATTGGTCTTAAGACAGTGATCCATGATGAAATACTTTAAATAATTTGAAAGAGCATCTCATAATTTTGTATTAATTTAACATAGAATAACAAATTATTTTATACCATAACAGTCATTGCCACTTTTAATATGACTTGATTGCTTTAAATAACAGATTTGTTGTATTTTAAAAATTGTGCTTTTCCAATTTTAAGAAAATAGATCTGGCACTATCTGTTAGTAATTTTTTTTCTGGTCCATTTTCAAGCTTGAAAATGAGGGAAGAAATTGAATTTTAATTCTCTCAGCCCTATTGATTACTGGTTCATCTGACATATGAAAAAAGTTATGTATGAGATTTGAATTTCTCCGATAATTATAATAATATAAACATAGACACATACACTAACACATTGTATTTCAATACTTTGGATAGTTTGAATGTTTGATAATTGTGACAAAATCACAATCAAACAAGAGGCAAGAAAAGAGTTGTGTATTGCCATATGGAAGGTGCACACACTGTCAGTTGTAAGATTATCCCTAACCAACTATCCACATGCCCATTAAATTCAAAACCAACACTAGAAAACCAAAATACTGGTTTATAAAAAGCTCAAGCTCCTTGTTCTTTCATAATATAGTTTTTACCTTGTTTGCTTTTCCTATCAAATCTACCCTTTGTTCTTAAAATACTCCCAATGCTCTACTATTTCCATAATTTGGCTAAAGTTCCCCCTCTGAGTGAAATTCCTGTTGATATCCACCTATCCTTCAAGAAGGCTGACCAATATTCTCAGTTTGCCTGGGATTCTGCCAGTTTTAGCATAGAAAGCTGCATATCCCCATAAACTCCTCAGTTCCCAAGAAACTGGGACAGTTATTCACTCTAACTTCAGAACCAAACTCAATGACCTCCACCTCTCCTCCACTTTATCAACCCACTCACTTGACTGCCTCCTAAAATTTGTTATTTTCCCAAGCTGCTTCACTTCTGAATGTTTGAAATCTATTTTATCTATCTCTGTTTAAAAACTACCATAAACTCTTTCACTTCTTTACACTAAAAATCTTTTATCATTTGCGTCCTCCCTTGTACCAGATATTCTCAGTGCTTCCCAGAAATCTACACTCTGCTACTCTGCAACGTGTTCTGTGCCCCAGAAGACTCTCATTTGTGTATTTTCAACCAGACTCCCTTGCACTATGGATTTTGAATGGGTTCAGCCAATGAGGCACAGGCATGAGAGTATGGGAGAAGAGTGATACTGAGGAATTATTTTCTTTTCTTCCACTATCAAAGGCCACATCTCACTGTCCAGGGCCTTCTCCTAAAGCAAAACACTGCCTCTGCCTCTGCCTCTGTCTCTCTCAGTACCATTCCATCTCCATTCTTTCCTTGCCTTTCAGGCCTAGGGGTGGTACTAGTTTCCCACTGTTAATAGTACTGAAGAGCTTTGCCATGCTCTATTGATATCTCTTAGCCTTGCCCACATATACACATATTAGTATATAAGCTCTTACTTTTTACTTCTTTTAAGAATGCCATCTAATTTCTGCTGGAAACATATTGATGCATGCATTTTTTTTCAAAGTCTATAAATTTTATTAGCTGTACTTACATCCAAATCTAATTTGATTTGAAAGTTCATTATTTCATTCTCTTTCTTATCAGCATACTCAGTCATCTCACCTCCTATTAAGCAATTTTGGTTATGCCCGTTCAACATTTTCTCTAAATTCATATCAAATCAATCATATGCCTCCTCTTTTGTTGTTACTCTGGAAGTTGAACGCAGTGTTAAAAATCACACATCCAAGCATATTGATTATTTTTTAAATAAAGAGATGGATATGTTAGGAATCATTGGGAAAGAGGCCTGAGAAGATCAAAAGAATAGTCATACTTCCTATTCCCAGAATAAAACCCAAACAAACAAACAAAATCATGTACAGGGAAAGGGGCTGAAGCTTTTTTACTAAAACTCTGACTAAGGCAACTTAATATTATGCCACTAAATATTGAATTTTGGTTGCTTAAATATCACCTAATTGTCATGAGTATCCAAGAGTATGGAGCATTTCTTATTCTTTTGTTGAGATTTGGTAGTGAAAAAGAGGAAAGTGGTAGAAGCAGGTAGAAAAAGGAGGTGTATAGGTCTTGGATGAACTAGTCAGAATCTGACATCAACTCAAAACCCCAGCTGATGCTTGATTCTTAAAATAACTGGACAAGTCAAAAAACAGTGAAGAAAAGAGAGTAAAAGACTAATGAGTGACACTAAATTTAACTTTTTCCAAAAAGGGCATAAAAACGTACAAAAGCTATTATGTTTGAGGAAACTAGAAGAAAAACTATTCCTTTTCAAATTAGAATAGTCAAACCATGATCAGTTTCATGGAAAACATCCTAACATGTCTTTGAACAAAAGGTATTGATGTCTACAGTATTTGGAGAGATTTCATGAGGACTGACTGCATTTTTATTAAAAACTAATGAAGGGAAGTGAATGTGGCTCAGGCGACAGAGCTCCTTCCTACCACATGGGAGGTCCATGGTTCAGTTCTGGTGCCTCCAAAAGAAGACAGTGAGCTGGCGTGACGGGCAGGCGTGGCAAGTTGACACAACAAGATGACACAAAAAGAGACACAAGAAGAAAAACATAATAAGAGACACAACTAAGCAGGGAGCAGAGGCTCCCGGTGCATCCTAAAGAAAAAACGAGCAAGACAGCAAGCTGACATGACGGGCAGGCGCAGCAAGCTGATGCAACAAGATGATGCAACAAGAGACACAAGAAAGAAAAAACATAATGAGAGACACAACAAAGCAGGAAACGAAGGTGGCTCAAGCAATTAGGTGCCTCCCTCCCACATCAGAGGTCCCAGGTTCAGTTCCCAGTGCCTCCTAAAGACCCAGCACATAGCAAATGCAAACAACAAGAGGGTGGGGAGAAATTAATAAATAAATAAATAAATAAAATCTTAAAAAAAAAAAAAACTAGTGTAGTTATGGGTGCCCTCATTGACTGCAGTCTGGCCACTATTTGTATTACATGATGGGAGCTTATTTAATTTGTCTTAACTAAAACAGGACAGGAATCATTATCTTAAGTCATTTCATTGATTAAGAAGAACACAAAGGCATAAGGAGATGGGAACCCTGGGAACTACAATTCCTAGAAAACTTTTGAATATGGCTCCCATTTAGATATCATCCATGAGAGGCACTTGTTGGCAAAACAGAGTCCATTATCCTTCCTCTAGCTGGACAGATAAATGGGCTTTAGCATATAGAAAGTTCTGCTGCAACCTTGTGTTCTTTTGTGAATCGACTGCCTTGGTGCTAAATATGGCTGTGAAGGTTTTCTGAATTTTCTGAGCCAGATAGCTGTAGTAACTTCCTGATTCTCTAAAAGTTACCAGAAACCTGAGTGGTAGGGCAGCCTTCCACAATCTTTACTCCTCCTGCCATTCCAACAGTTCTTTTAAGCAGCTACTTTCCTGTGTTAAAACCCTTCTTTCTCAAAACACTTAGAGTGGTTTCTGTTTTCTTAGCAAATCATGAGAGAGATTAGATTTCTTTCTCATGATCATACAGCTAACCAAATTACCTTTTATTCTATAGAACGGTTTAAAGATAATGCCAAATACTAAAATATCATAGCATGATAGGAGTGAAAGAGACTGTTTCAGCAGAAAAGTGGGGCAAAAAGATGCAGAGTAATTAACTTTCACCCTCTTCCTAAAAGTGGATTGATAATTAAAGACTTAAAATAAGCAGGGGAATAATAAAAATCAATAAATTCTCAGATAAAATTAGAAAACAAAGATAGTTTTAACAAAAATGAGTAAGGAAAACAGTAACTGGCCAAACAAGATTTTGTGATATGAGAGTGTAGCTCTAAGGAGTCATTTCCTCCCATCAAAATTGAAATTGCTTTTCTCCATGGTTGTTCACTTCACTGGTCTATCTCTCATGCCCTTTGGAAAGCACAAGTGGGTATTGAGAAGCATGCTTGTGATAGAGGCTGGGAAGGACTAGTTCACTAGCTATTTCTTTATATTCTCTTTTGTGATTACATAGATATCTTTAGGTTCAGAAGAAAACGGTAGAGCAAGTTTGTGAATTTCCTTGTTTATTTTTTGTTTCTTTTAGCCAAGAGTCAGTGGTAAATAGGTAGTTGCCCTTAAAATACAACTTGCCAAAGCAAAGTATCTCATTAATGATATTTAATCCCAATAATTAATATTAGAGTATTATATATGTACATGTAATAGGTTATATTAATAATTAATATAATTATCCTAATAATCATTACATTTAAGGAAACTGAAATAATTAAGTAAATTAGAACTTCATGCCTCTGATCAGGACTTAAAAGTAATTGTACTGATGAGAAATGAGCCTTCCTTTATGATACGATAGTCTTGGAGTAGAAGAGCTAATTGTAAAAAGTTTTGTATCTGATAGACTGGTCCTGGGAACTGAAAAAGGTAAACGAAGGGAAAAATCACCAGCAAAGAATAAGTTGCTATAATGAACATTTGGATAATGCCTTGTGTCTTAGTTTGCTAAAGGCTGCCAATGCAAAATACCAGAAATGAGTTGGATTTTACAATGGGAATTTATTAGGGTAAAAGCTTGTAGTTCTGAGGCTGTGAAAATGTCCAAACCAAGGCATCATCTGTAATGCTGTCTCAACAAAGTTCGGCTGCTGGTGATCCTCGACTCCTGACACATGGCAAGGCAAAATGGCAGCCCCGTATCTGCCTTCTTGCCCAAGCTCACTTTCTCCCCAAGCTCAGCTGTGCATGATCAGACAAATGGCTCAACTGTCCCCTCACCTTTGGGCTTCATTGCTTCAGCTTTGGCTGTTCCACTGATTCCAGCCTCTGGCTTCTCTCTCATCCTCTCAGGGTTTCTCTGTCTTTCTACAGCTGCAGGCAATTCTGGAGTCCTCTCTCTCATGGCAGGGTAAAATGGCAGCTCTCTTTCTCTGCATAACTCTACTTTCAGTCCTCAGTTTATATGACTTCAGTAAAAGGATTAGGATCCACCTTGGGTCTGGCAATCTAATAAAAAGTGGTCTAATAAAGGGTCCCTTAACTGAATCTACCCTAAAGGTCTCACAATAGGCTTACATGCACAGGAATGGCTTAGCTTAATAATTTTCTGGGGACCACAAAAGACTCAAACCAGGACACCTTGTGCCCAGTTTTCAACCCACCTGACTTTCCCCATATTGATGAGAACAAGCTACAGCACCCCAGATTCTGGTGTAACAAAGTCACATCATATCCATCGCCAGCTACATATGCTCTGAAGAAGGTTGGCATAGTGTGAATCTTCTCCCTTGGAGCCAAGAGTGGGAAATCCAGGGAATGTGCTACTAGCACCCTTAGATTAAATAGCCTAGGGGTAAGGCTAAGGTAAATAGCCTTTTTTCCTTTCTGGTTCTTGATAGTAAGAATGCTTAATTCAGTGAAAATAATCAGCTGGGTTAGAGAGGGCCAAAATAAGCTGTTGAAATTACGCCAGCCCAAGAATATTGCTGCAACAGTTTACATATACATTTCTCTCTTTTGAAGTTCTGTCTCCTAGAGGTATTTTTGTATCCAGATTTTTTTTAAATAGCATATAAAAACCAGAAAATTCCCAATAATTTCCAATAAGTATCATCTCATAGACAACAAAGAAATAATATATAACTCTTTCTGGCAAGATATTGAGGAAGTTGGTTACTGGGGCAAGCAGGAGCAGATAACATAGGAGGCCAGTTTTTACCTCACC
>JAQZBX010068751.1:0-15696 GCA_029593785.1 Cabassous unicinctus | reverse complement strand
GTAGGGCAATAGAAAAAGAAGGTGGATGGGAGCTTTCCTGTTGTAGCAGGAATTTTGGTAAGAGCCCCAAAGAAGAAAAAGTAGGCTTGCAACATACCCCACTCTCTAAAGAGAGGAGCAGGTTGCTACCAAACAACCACTCCAAAAACAATAGTGGATGATCATGAGATTTCCACCAGTCACCAACCCAACCTGCCTGGGTAAGGAGAGGACCAGAAACTTGAGAACGTTCTTGAATTGAAAATTCCTGGGACCGAGAATTCAAAAAAGACTAAGACATTGTTGGCCGAGAGGAAACTGCTATGGCTTTTACTGCTCCCCCTTCCGTACGGGGAGGGGAGAAGTGTACTTTCCTTCCTCTCCTGCCAAGCTGAGGGGGAGGGCTCCATTCTTCCTTATAAAACTCTGAAAATATTTTTGGAACACTGAGTATCCTCTTACACATTTTAAAGGTGACATCTAGTTTCCTCCTGGTATATTGTAAATATTGACATTTAAAAAGTGTTACGTTACTCTTTTGAATGTATCCAGTGGAATCTAAATACCAGAGCCATATGACATCTACTATCGTCCATAGGAAAAAATACATGACCAAGCTCAGCTTTAATAAGTAGAAGTTTTATATTATTCCTTTTTCCTCTTTAAGTCATATTTCCATGACACTTCCGCAAAGAATTGTATCTAAATGTGATATATATTTATGCAGTGAAGTCTTTTACTAAGCACTCTATCATACTTCTATATGACAAATATTTCTGTGGATTTAAATCCACTTTTTAAAAGCAATTTCCTGAGACTATAGGGCTGTAAATATATTTTTAAATTCTATAGTTTGAGTTATGTCTACAATTATTAATAACAAATATACCTAATAAATAACCAAATAACCTAAATCTATGCAAATTTTAATAAGCAATTATTAAACATTCTCAGTGGACTTTTATTGGAAATGAATCTCTTAATGAGATAGACGGATGAGTAGTGGATGGTACCTTGATTAAAGTTGAGGAGGCTTTGTAAGCACCAGTATTTTGAATTGTTCTTTGGTTTGGCATAAATGTCTCTTGAGAACAAAGCACCACCAAGATGAGTCAGAGGAGGCATGCCTTTATTTTTCAAAGTTGGAGAAGGACTGTCCTGAAAACAAAAAGTAGGAAAAATAATTGGAATGAGGTATCTACCACAGAAACCCACGCAGGCAAATCCTTCATAGAAATTGAGAATCTGGAAATTGATCCCATGAAAACCATCTATGCCCACACATTCCTAAGAAAGTCTTTGTGTTCTTCCGGGGACCCACATACTCCAGTCTGAAGACTGCCACTCAAAGAGAATTGGGCATTTTATGAGCAGGGGAAAGGGGCAACTCCGTTTCTGGCTGGACACTCGTTAAGCTGCCTAAAGACAGCCAAGTGATGTCACCACACACTGCACAATTCCTCACCCCAGCAATATTACTGTCACATTGTTGACTCCCTCTGAACTGACTAGTATCTAAAATCCCCAATTCTCTTTCACATGTGCTGCTTCTAGGTGACATTTCCCCCACCCTGCTCTGTGTAGTCTCCTTTTTGGATTGAGCGGCAAGGCCATCAGACCCTTCCCTGGCCCTACTCAGGCTTATCCACTGAGTTCCCTGAACCTTAGGCTCAGTGCCTCCCATTTCCCGAACCAGTCCTGACCAAGGCAGAGAACACACAAGAAACCCACTGCCACTGGAGGTAGTATCAGGAATTAGCCTTGCTACCCTGTGCCTAGTTTCTCGTTCACCTCTAGTCATTTCCAGTGACCACGTTTCACTGAACCCAGTCCCCCCCGTCCACTACCTGCTGGCCTCAGCTCTGATTGTTCTTCCCCCTGACTACCCTACTGCTCAGTCTCTCCCTCAAGAAATCAAGCCTGTTCTAACCTCAAACTACTTAACTGAACCCTCAGGAAATTTGCTAATCTATCAATCCACTTGATAGTAGGGATGGAGAGGAAGGGATCTTTGGGTTCTGGTTCTATCATACAATGTATTGCAATTTCTCAAAGAATTTTGTGAACTACAGATTTGATAGATCTGCCATCTGTAACTTTATGTTGTGAAAAGAATTCTCAAATGGACCAAATCCTAAAACAGAGTCCTACATTACCCCACTGGAAACAACCTTCTAGTTTGACCTCAATTCAACCATCGAGTCCCTTGGTCTGCAACTGTTTAATCAGTTACTAAACTCTAATTGTTTTCTTTCTTACCCAGATCATATTGTTCCATTTTGTCCACAAGCATATATTTGGAGACTTTATAAAATGTGTTGCTGAAATCCACATGAACTTTTGTTTTCATATATCCCTGATCAACTTCTCTAGGCAGAGAAAGAGGATGAGCGTAAAATCTCTCTTTAGCTAACAAACCATTTATTGATGAACTATAATGTCCTACTATGTTAAGGTGGTTCTTACTCCCAAGTTGCTTGGAGTTGAGTTGATGTACAAAATATATCTCAGTGTACTAAATGCAATAAATGCAGAAACATTTGCACTGCAGTGTAGTGAGTCCACTTACAGGGTGCTATGCTAGCCCAAGGAAATAACACCCAACCCAGGCAGGGTGTTGTTTAGAGCACAGCTACTAAAGTGTGCTACCGGAACTAGCAGCAGCAGCATCTGGATGCGGGTTAGCAATGCAAATCCTCCAACCCCTCCCTAGACCACCTGCATCAGAAAGGCCACTATGATTTAGCCAGCCTCCTCCAGAAGATACTTTTGCTTGCTAAAGTTTGAGAAGTTCTGCACCAGAGACAGCCTCCTGGAGGGTATGATGCTTAAGTTAGATTTTTTCAAAGATGAGTAGAAACTAAGTGAAATGTGTGTGAGGGAAAGGAGAAGAGTTCCAGAGAGAAAAGGTAATAAGAGCAAAGATACTGAGGTGATTAAATGGAGAGATGTGTGGGAGGATATGCAAGTTCAGTGTTACTAAAGTGTCGGCCAATTTGGGGGAGGCTTGGGTGCCATTTTAAGGAGTTTAGACGTTATCTTTGTGAGAAGTGGGAACTGTGAGATAGGCAAACTCCCAGAGGATGGATTGTAGGAACATAGGACCAAAAGCAGGGAGAGCGGTCAGGAGGCAATTGGGGCAGTTGAGGAACAACATGGACCTTGAGTAGGACTTTGGTAGTAGCAACGAAGAGGAGGAGATAATTTCTAATTTAAAGAATCAGTATTTTCAAATTGTTGCTGGGGACCCGTTGATGAGTTACGAAATCAATTTAGTAGGTGAAATAAAATAGAATAAAATCATATAGGGTACAGAAGAATAAAATACAAATGATCAGATTGTATTGCATGTGGTTTGAACAAGTATTATTTTATGAAAGTTGTTTTTGTTTAAATAGATAAATAATAGATGATAGATGATAGATGATTATTAGATCAGAGAGAGGGATGCAATGTAAAATGTATTTCTTATGTGGGAATCCATCAAAAACGCTTGAAATCCACTTACTCAAAAATATCTATATAATAAAAACAACAGGCCTATAGGTTATGACTCCTGATGCTCACCATTTCCTTTTCTGTGTTCTCACAAATCACCCTATCCCTTAGAATCAGCCTTAACCTTATTGGTCCCTAATTTTAAGTGAATCTGCACCATCCTTTTAAACAAATTGAATGAATTAGTGCTATATCAGTTAGGTCATACTGAGTTGATGATTACAAAGTTGAGAGTAAATTCATCCTGCCATGACCAACTTTAGAACTCTACATCATTTTATCTATCATCTATCTATCTATCTATCTATCTATCTATCTATCATCTATTTTTTTATTGACAAGACAATACTTTCTTGTGGTACAAAATCCAAAAGCATAAAAGGGCATAAATTCTTCCTCCCATCTCTAGAGACTTTCACCACCCAGTTTCTCTCCCCATAGGCTGCCAAGGTTATCGGTTTCTTGGGGCACCTTCCAGGGATAGGATATGTGTATGTGGGTATATGTGTGTGTATATGTATTCTTTTCTACTGTCATCCACTTTTTAAAAACACAACACGAAACAAAACTGGTAGCACACTGTTTCTGTACATTGATTTTTCTCCACTTAATGATGTATACTGACAATTATTTCCCATATTAGCCTTACAGAGTGCTCTCATTCTTTTACATTTGCATATTATTCTATTTTAAGGATATACCATGATTCATTTAACCAGCTATCTAATTAATGAACACTGAACTTGTTTTCAATTTCTCCTTTTTCTACAATATGATATTATATAACTTTGTGTACATGCCCTTTCACACATTGCAAGAATATCCATAGGATACATTCTTAAAAGTAGAGTGGCTAGGTCAAAGGGTATGTGCATCTGCCATTTTTTAGTAAATAGTGCCAACTTGCTCTTCATCAAGCACTCCCATAAGCAATATGCACCCCACACCTTTGCCAGCTCAAATCCTTTGAATCGTAGAGGAATGGTCTTTGCTCTTTGTGGCCAACAATACTGGACAGAAATTCAACATAATGACTATACATTATAGAATAAGTACAGAATTAATTTTTCAAAAACTCGGAACTGGCATCTAAATACTAGCTTTCATTTTCTTATCTATCTAACAATGTGTAATAGCTAGAACTGGGTTTGTCTTTTCAAAGCACGTGTGTCAACAGACTCCCATTCTTTCAAAATTCTTCCTTAATTGAAGAAAGCTTGTGGCTTCCCTCTCAGTTACATTCTCTAGCCAAATCTGACATGAGGATTTGGGAGCTTAAAATTTTGTTCCCATACCTCATTCTTCCTTTTGAAAATCTAAACTACACTTTTCCAATCTTCAGGACAACCCCCAGTGGTTTGCCATTTGACTTGGCAGTTTTATTAGAATCCTGGGAGGTAATTTATCTAGATCATGACATGTTAATTCTGAACCTCTTTTTTTTTTTTTTAAATCTCATCACCCATCTTGAGCATCAGTTCCCCATCATTGCTATTTGTTTTATTCTTTGCAGTCAGATGTCATTGCTCTTGATAGGCAAGAAATAAACCCAATAGGAATTAAAGGGTTCCACTTTTATTTTCCATTCATCAACATTATACCATCCTCTCCAAAAGCAGGCCCACACTTTCCTTGATCATGCTGTTGCTCCAAATATACCTTTAAAAGCCCTTTTGTTACTCTAAACCTTTTTATACTTTCTCGAAATCATGCTTTACTGCATACTAGAATTATAATTTTTTATTCCTAGCAGGTTAGGTAACTGAGCAGTTAAAAGCAAGTTTAGATAATTATACTTGGGAGGAAGTGATAGGAGAACATCAGAGGCAATGTTATCATTATTTCTTTAAATGTACCTCAAAAGAAAGCAATACCCTGTGCATGGATGCCATCCCTTTCTGAGTATGTTTGGAGGAGAAGGATGGGAACACTTCCAATCCTTTTCAAACAATTTCTGTTTAGGTGGCTGAATGGACCACCTGGTTTAGTAAGTACATAGCCTAGCTGAGGGGGTGGCCTTGATTGGCAGACAGAATGCAGGGTATAAACAATGAAAGTTAAATGAGGAAGGTTTGAACCTGCAGGGTTACCACCCTTGGTAGCAGTGGGTGTTGGTGGAAAATAGCAGGCTGGGATTTCAGATACATTGAGAAGGGTTTTGCACTTGCAATTTGCAATGCTCCAAACAGTGCCAGTTTTCTAATCATAACTTAAAAAAAAAACAAAAAAACATACGGCAGGCTTTCTTACATGTTTGCTAAGCATTACCAAAAAATCCTTAATACCGCCATAAAATCATTTATGATATTAAGAACACGGGTTTGAAACTTGTCTTTACAAAGACTATTACCAATTTCCACAGGTTCATGCTTCTTTGTGAAATCTACCCACAATCTAAACACATGAACATCCTCAAAACAGTTCACTGGAGAAAGCGATGGTGATTCATTGAGAAATTAACTAAGGAACTTTTTGTGTCTATTCTTAAAGCTGTATCATTGAAAGATAAATGTTATATCCATAAGATAAGTACAAAAGTGAAAATTTCTGGGGTTAAAGCTTATCCATTCTCGATTCTAGTACACATGATCTAGAGCAGTGCTTCTCAAACTTTAATGTGTGTGGAAGCACCTAGGGATCTTGTTAAAATGCAGATTCTGATTCAGTAGGTCTGAGTGGGGCCTGAGATTCCACATTTCTAACAAGTTGCCAGGTGATGCTGATGCTGCTGGCCTGAGGAACTACACTTTGAGAACCACTGCCAAGGATTCCTTAGAAGGTGAATAGTCATACATGTAAATAATATGCAGGAGTTATATAATCCTGGGGTCAAATATTGATTCACACAACCATAGCTTCTTTATTTTTTTTATCACTGAACATCATAAGCCTCCCCATGCTGGGTAGTGAGAAAAAAAATTATCTCTGAACCAAGAATTTAACCAGTCTCTTTATACGAGTTGGTTTCCCTTGGATAAATGGCCAGTCTTTCAGATTCCCTTGCTCTCTCCCTGCTCATCTCCAAGATGGTAGCTGGGTGTACAAGTGATGGAGAATTACATGGCATATATGACCTAAGATTGCCATGCAGAACTTTTACTCTCCTCTGACCCTCTGGTCTGCAACAATGCCCCTTGTCTGCTTGGGGAATGTCTACCCTACCGACCTCTTGGCTGTGAACTTGAACTTTCATCAGGAAATGCTCTGCTCAGCTCATTAAAGTATATTGGTTACAGAAGGAATGCTTAGATCTGTGAGTTACCACTGGAGAATACTTAAAATTCTAAATACATAGTTATTATACTTTTAAAAGCAATATGACTATCATTATGGTTAAGTATGACAGCCAAGAAGTTAACAGCAACATAAAACCACTCATTACATTTTTTCTTTTAGTGGATTTGGTGTTTACAGATAGATCAGGTGCCGTGGGGAAAAACAAAAGCAAGAGAGACTGTTTCCAAAATCTTTGTGATTTTGTTTTCTAAAGGGAAGGAAAAAAGAAATACATGTAAAAATCATTTGACACTAAAAAGAATACTTTAAGAAATACTTATTATTAATAAAGCTCTCATATGGTTCAATTGCCGTCTCATAAACTTACACCAATTTAAACTTCCACTTGTAGTATTTGAGAGTTAAAAATATTTCACCAAAACAATAGGTGAAAACAGCTAAAGATGAATATCTCTTAAAGAGATTCCATAGCTTTCAGAAGGTCAAGTTTTAAGGAATATTTGAAATAGTCAAATTCAGACTGAAGTCAGATTTTGTTAGCGTGGAAATATATCACAAAGTCAAATGTGCACAAAGTTTCTACTTAGAAATACCATAGTGATATTTCCTGTGGAGCATACTATTGCATATCCTGGGATTTCACTTATCACATTAAATTTTATGTCATTGAAAAGAGTATATTATAAATCTAATTAACAAATACAGTTCTCCCTTATGTATTATAAGGACACCTATCATGTATCATGTAATAGAAAAAGTTAAGCTGATGTTAGTACTTTATTTTGTCAGCTGTACTAGACTTAGAAATAACCTTTGTATTCCCAAACTTCCAAATTGCCACATATCTACATTTTTCCTTTTCCCATCTTTCTTTCCTTCATCCCTTCTAACTCTCCTTCGAGAGTAGTAGTAGTGTGATTAGATTTATTCATTTACATATTGGAATTACATATATTTTTATATGTCATCTATAATATATGGAGTTACATATTATAGAGGATACCAAACACTCAAATACTGTGATATATGTATGATATATATTTTGAAAAAAGGCATAGAGGTTAGTACATTATTACTCAATGTAACTGCATTTAACTCAGTCTATAATTTCAAAAAATACATTTAACAAAGGTAGAATGTCATTTCCAGTACAGCTTTCAACTTCTAAACACTTCGCTGTCTCCTCTAGCCATAATGAATATTCATTAATTACTAAGCATAAGAAAGCACAAAGGATATAGTTAAGAAAAGCAGCCCCAAATATTTAACTAGAACTATTTTAATGAAAGTTTTCATTTTAAAGTTAAAAAGTTCAAAATGCAATGACCATAATAATTAATTATAGTACATGCTAGCCATTAAAATGAGATTAATATTCCTGAAATTAATAATTCTATCAAGTATTCAGAAGGCAAAATATGGAAGCATTCAGAAGAGTGTGTAGGTTACAACTAAACTTCTACTAACTGACCCATGAAATTGCAAAGCCATGTGTGCATACTTTTAATTTTTAAGATTTTTGAGGGAACATTTGTGAATGACATGTAGATAAAATATGGATAGATAGGCATCTCTGTCTTTTAAATTATTTGATGAGATAGGTGATAAGAAACACAAAATTAATAATTCATGGTAACATTTATTACAACACATCTTCTAGTATTAGCATAGTAATAGGTCCTGATCATTTACATAATTGGAGAGATAACACACACAACATTATGCACGCACACACACACTCTCCTATGCTTCACTCAAAACTACATAGATATTATTTGAGACAAACCAGTTATGTCATTATAATCGAAGTCGGTTTAGAGGTAGCATTGCTATTTTATTATCTTTAATATCTTCAATGAGTCAGGAACAGAAACATTAGCTTAGCTTGCGACTAAGTTAAGTAGAATTTCGAACACCATACAAAATAAGAGCAGAGATTTAAAATGACTTTAGAATAGAGAAGTAATCTGGCAAAATTATTCCTGATTTTAGTTGGAACAAAACAATTGATAAACTTATTAGATTTAAGGATGAATGTTCGTTCAGAGTGTTTCCAGTTTTTCACTATCGTAAACAATGCTGAAAGGATATTCTTTGCAGGTCACCTCAGAAACCCGTGTAGGAATACCTAGACATGGGATTGCTGACCCATTAGGGTAGTCACATCTTTACTTCTACTATATATTGGGAATTTGATTTCCCTCAGCAGCAGGAAATGTCATAAAGTTATTATTTTAATTTGTGTTGCCCTGGTTGAGCAAATTGTTACGTTTGCCAGCCATTCAGATTTTTCCTTCTGTGGGTTGACTGTTTATGTACTCAGCTCACTTTTCTATTGGAGTGTTTGCTTGCTCTTGCCGAATAGTAGGAGTTCTTTGTATAATCTAGATTCTGATACAGGTTAAAATGGGAAATTTTGTATGTTATCAATTAAAATTTTTTAAAATGCTGCTCCATAATTTCTTATCCAAAACCTTATCATTGACTATAAAGGACACCAGTAGAAACATCCACTTAACTGGAGTGGTAGCAATCATAGAAAATTAGAAGAGTATAAAAAGTAAGTATAGCAGGGGAGACCAAGACTTGGTATCTAAGATGAAGACCAACATGTTGCGTGAACTGAAGAGGGGCTCTATTTCATCAGATGTTCTGGTCCTTGATTTCAGAAACCTTTACATTTGCTTTGTTTTCTGTACAATGTTAAAGGAAAGGCTATCCAGAAAAGAAAACTCAGATATTTTTTTTGTTGCTGCTGCTTTTTAAAACATGAGTTTAATTCAATTACCCATTTGATTGCTTGAGTTTACAAGTTATGGAAGAATTTAGAAAGAGTTGTTTTAGATAATGACTATAATTTTGGTGCAGCACTTAATAGTAAAAAACAAAACATCTTTAATTTTATTTGAAGTGTGCGTCAATCATGAAGTCAGAATTGAATTGCTCTTTTCTTTGCTTTTAATGAAAATTATCCTAACTGCTGTTCTATGTCCAGTAAACATCCAGTGCTTAAAAAATACTTACATTTTAAAAATAATACCCTCTGTCAAGGCTTCAAGAACTACGTCCAATTACCACATGGAAAATAATTTAGAGATGTGTTATATTGTTTAAAATAATGCAAATATGACTGGCCAGGTGAGTGTGCAGAGTAAGAAAAAGATGCTTCAGAGACATAGCAAAATTACCTTCTGCTATATGTGCTTCCCTCTTCCATATAATCCTCTCTATTCCTTAATTCCTTTGGGACATTAAAGCAGCGTTTTTTAGGAACAGTTCAGCCAGAAATGGGAATATGCAAATGCATTTTAAGAGTCCAAGAGTGCTTAGGAGTGCATCTGAATGAATATATAAAAAGGTGAGATTACAAACACTGTTCTATACAAGAAAAAGGAGGGGTGGCAAAGTACTCATATTAAATCATACTATTTTATGTATATTTGAAATGTTGCATCAGACAGACATTCATGCATGTTTTCATGCTTAATTCAATAATTCAGTGGTTCTCAACTGAGGGAGATTTTATCACCCAGGGGACATTTAGCAATGCCTGGAAACATCTTTGGTTGACACAACTAGGGAGGGGCTACTATTGGCATCTTGTGACTAGTGGCCAGGGATACTGCTAAGCATCTTATTATGTATAGGCCTAGCCCCTGAACCCCCAGAACAAAGAATTATCCAACCTAAGATGTCACTAGTGCCGAGGTTGAGGAACTCTAATTTAAAATAAAATTAGACTCTAATCAAAACTGTTTTGTTCAAGTGATTCATCAAATATAACCGAAGTTTATATTTGTATGACAAACTCATAGACCCTATAGTATAGTAACTAAATACGCAGGATTTGTGCCAGACAGACCAGGGTTCAAATCTCAGATCCCCTGTTGTGCCTTAGGGATGTTTCCTAAACTCTGATGACTCCAGTTTTTTAATCTGAAGAATGATAATAATGTCTGTTGAAAGGCTCTACCATGGAGATGGAGCAATATTAATTAAGATGTTTATGTTACGTGCATAGCAAAGTGTTTGCACTTACTAAGTTCTTAATAATGGTAGCAGTTAGTATTACCTTTGCATATGCTAAATCACTTGATCTTGACCTACTGTGAATAGTCTGGCCACATGCCATATTTCATTGTTTTTAAGACACTATTGATTAGAATATGCATCCTTATTTTATTTGTCACTAATAGAAAAATGCTGCCAATTAAACCATGACACACCGTCATTTATAAAATGTGTCCTGATTTCAGAACAGTTAACCTGTAAAACTAAATTTTGGGTCTTAGAATTGATTATTGTACAGCCCATCAGGGAGTCTTCTTTCCTTAGGTGCAAATGAACAAGACTACCATTGATCACATTCAGCATCAAATTAACTTAGAAGGATCTAGAACCAAAAGCACAGCTTACCAGCAAGGCAGCTTCAAGCATTTCTCTCCAGTGGGAAGGGAATACAAAGCAGTCTATGTAGCATCCACAGAGCCATCCAGCAGCTAGTCTGTTTGCGTCACCCACTCCCTGATGACAGCTCAGTTGCAAGGGAAAGAGATTCACATACAGGTGCTGGGTCAACTCTGATTTATAACAACTCCCTAGGTAGAGTTTCCAGAGTCCATGAAACTTGCTCAGTTCCAAGAGTTACTTGTATTCAGGGAAATCCCCAAAGCTATGGCTTTCCATTAAACATTTATAACGTTCATACCTAGAACTCTTAAGCCACATGTAATTTACTGATCAGGGTCGTATTATTTTTTTTTTTTTTTGGCAGAAACAATGTTGCCTAGTAACACATTTGACATTTCAGCTTTATCCATTTTCCAGGGAGAAAAAGAGCTTGAAAGTCAATTGAAGGTCAGATTCTTATTCAGGAGGGCAAAGGGTGTTGTTAATCCTTTACCAACAATGATATCTGGCATTTTCATTAATTTTACAATTCAAGATACTGAAACCCAAAGAAGTAAGTGGTTTGCCCCAGCTCTTTGATTAATAAGCCTCAGCCCAGATGTTATCTATTTTATCCCTATTCTGATTACTTCCCAAAATACTTTAATATCCTAAAGCAGTGGTGGGCAAACTGAGGTCCAAGGGTTTAATTCAGCCAACCACTTGTTTTAGTAATAAAGTGTTATTGAAAAACAGCCATGCTCATTCCTTTACTCATTGTCTATTGCTGCTTTCATTCTACAATGGCAGAGATCTGTGGGTAGGACAGAGACCACAGACCATGTGACCTGTAAAGCTTAATTATTTACTATTTGACCCTTTATTGACGATGTTGCCAAACCCTCCTCTAAAATATAACTAACTGTACTTTGTTTGACTGTCTCTTTGAGTCTATATAAGAAGATAAGAGACAACATATTTTTTTCATATTTTATCTTAAAAATATCTACCCATAGGATTTTTATATGTACCTGAGGTTTTTAGAGCCACAAATCCAGAATCTGACCGTTTCTCTAGATCAGCAGTTGCTCAGCATTTTCTGTAAAGGGTCAGACAGCAAATAGTTTAGTATATATTTTAGCCTTTGTGGGGCCCATAATCTGTTGCAAATATTCAACCCATGCCAGGGTTTGGATCTAGATATCCAGGCTCCAGGGCCCACTCTTCACCACTAAAGACTTGGGAAAGTTATAAAACCTGGGGAGCACCAGACCTTTTAAGCAGTGCCCTATATTGCATTGCTATTAAAGCAAATTAAAAACTGAAATGTATAAAGATTTTCACAGTAAGGGCTTCAGATTTCCACAAACAGGTATTTCCCTCCAAGCAATGCAGACTTAACCCCCTTAGGAATCTGCTCGTAACTGCTATCTGTTTTCTGCATTCCTTCAGTCTAAACTTAACACAGCAGCCAGAATGATTCTATTTTTAAAAAATAGTCAGATCACATCACTGCTCTGCTGAAAATCCTCCTATGGTTTCTTATCTCCCTCAGAGGAAAAGCCAAAGCCCTCACAAAGATGCCCTGCTGAAACTAACCCCCGTTACCTCTCTGGCTTTGCTTGGGGGTGACACTTCCCCCTTGCTCACTAGGCTCCACTAACCCCAGCCTCTTTATTTTTTCATTGAACATGCCAGTCACATTCCTGCCCCGGGACCTTCGCACTTGCTGTTTCCTCTGCATGGATTTCCTAAGATATCTGCTTGATTCCTTCCCCTTACTCCCTCCAGATCTTTATTCAAATGTCACCTTCTCAGTGAAGTTTTTCCCAGGAGACCCTTTCTAAAATCTCCACACCCCATCACCCCTCACCCCCTACACACATGACCTATCCCCATCCGATGCATTATTTTTTCTCTTTATTGCTTTTTGCTATCTGACATACTATAATTTACCTTTTATTGTCCATCGTTCCATTATAATGTAATGTAATGTAATGTAAGCTTCACCAGGACAGGGAAATTTGGTTTTTTTTAGTCACTGCTATATATCTTTGCTTAGTGCATAATAGGTGCTCAGTAAATATTTGATGAATGAGTTGATTAATATGTTGGGGTTTTGATTAAGATTTAATTTGCCAAAAGAATTCTACCATGCACAAAATTTTTAAATCTCTGCTTTAAGAGTGGAGCGCTATTGTTCTATAAACCCACAACTTTTCTAATAAAAATTTTTTTTAATGAGTGGAGGGCTTCCATGAGTGGCTTCTGGATGTCTGCCTCATTTCTTGATGGACACACTCATGTCCACTCTTTTGTTAACCTTGAACATCCCAGGCATGCAGCTTTGTAGATTATATCTTCTCAGGTTCATAACACTTGGCACTTAACAAATCAATACTGCATTATACTTTGTATATTTGGACAGATTATTTTTGAAATCCATAAATTTCTAAATCATAAAAAAAGCCTCCCTTTGGTGGGCTGCCCTTGATTAACTCAGACTGGAAAGAGAGAACATGTCATTCTTTGTCAATCAGCTTGGCACGTACTTGATAGCATGCAGTTACAGTGAAGGAGAGCTGCGTTGCAGTGATCTAGCAAACCTAATTGTAGATAAATAAAAGAACAGTCACCCAGCATGAGGGGAAAGAGGAAAAAACTCAACTGCACAATGTTATGTTTTTCCATCCATCATCCTTCATTTGGCAGAGTCTGCCTGACAATCTAGGCCGGAGAAGTCAGGCTCTAACCCAATATTGATTCCATTTCATTTTTTGTTTCTTGGTACCCTTTTTAGCAGATTCTATGTGGAATGAGAGATTGTACAGACAATACTTGTGACAAGTACACATTTATTTTAAAGGCTTAATGCAGTCTTCTCATCTCCAAAAGCCACATTTATATTTTGGGGGTTTTGTTTTTTGTTTTACTATAATGTTGTAACTGTCAGTGCTTGCTGCATTAACAAACAACCCCAAACTCCAGTGACCTACAACAAAAGCAATTACTACTCACTCATAGGTCTGCAGAACAGCTACAGGTTTTCTTCATACTATGGGTCAAATTCAGGTCTTCTCTTCATTCTGAAATGTGGATCTGCTCCAAATGTCTTCTCATTCTAAGACCCAAGCTTCTCTGTGGCCCATTGTTCTATCATGGTGGAAGACAAGAACAAAAGGGTCTGGCAAATTTTGAATTGTATTAAAGACCCAGCTCAGGGCTGCCAGTGACTTCTGCCCACAGTCCCTTGATCAAAGTGAGTCACTTGCTCAAGCCCAAAGTCAATGGGGAGGGAAGTACATTCACCCTCAGTGCAACCATATTCAGAGAGGTTATGGAGAATAATGATCAAATAAATCATAGTATTCACAAATGTCTTAGAATTTCATTAATATTCCAAAATGCATTTTTTTACATTTTAATGTCTCTGAAATTGAGATATATCATACAACCAATAGTGTCTAAAAGTATAATTTTTTAAACTTTCTTAGCAGTTCATAAAACAATAGCAGTTCTTACAATCAATGATATCTTAGATTTGATAGCAAACCTGTCATTTGTGGTGTTGACAAAATAGCCAAAGGGCAGGATATATTCTCTAGAAATAAGTACGAAAATTCCAAGTGAATGGTCTTTTAATGTTTGTTAAGGAGAAGTTGTGATTTTTACCTTGAATTCCTTTGTTTTCAGTAGCAGTATGCTTATGTCATTCCTACTAGCTTATTTGAATTAAAACTATGTATTGACAGTAGATCTTACATCTATTGGTTTATCTGCCAATCATCTATACATATACTCATGTATATTCATTTTTAGAAGATCAATTAGAATACAAAGATGTCATTCCCTTGTTTAACCCTTGTGGGGCTTCTCCACTAAGCTCCTAGGAGCGGTATAAAAGATCCTTCTTTCCTCTGGCTCCTGTCTTGTACTCTTCATCATTTCTTCCTATTCCCTCACATAGAATCTCCATGATGCTTCTGGTCCCTGTCCTTACATACATTGAATTCCTTCTTGGAATATTTTCTCTCTAAAGGTCCTCATCTTTCCAAGCAGGAGCATGAATAATTCTGCTCCAAGCCTCTGCTCAAGCTTTTCCTCCTCCATTGGGCCCGTCCTAACCTTCTTGTTGTCTCCAGAACACAGAACTGATGAGTTCCTGCTCAGTGCCCCATGGTACAGTACACTTTGCTCTTGTTTATACCTGTTCTGCTCAAAGTTGTATGTCCATATCCTTTACAAGGAAATACCTTGTACCTCGTAGTATTTGCAATTCCTAGCCCAGACCCTGAAATATAGTAAGTGTTCAATAAATGTTTGTCAAATTAATAAATAATGAATGAATGAATGATAGAACATTCGTGAAAAAGGCTGTTTTATATCCTCCTTATTGTGTTTTGTTATATATTTAGTTATGTTCTCAGGTCAGCAATATGTAAAATGAAGGGAAGTTGAATAAATCAAAAATAAAAAAGGAAAATAAGGCAAAATATATCCCAGACAAGTTTATTTTTGTCTGAACCTACTATCCTTAGGGACACCAAGTTTCTAGTTAAAGACAAACACACTGACATACACACACACACTCAG
>JAQZBX010068748.1:0-15696 GCA_029593785.1 Cabassous unicinctus | reverse complement strand
CTTGCAATTTCTTCTTTGACCCACTGATTATTTAGGAGTGTGTTGTTCAGCCTCCACACATTTGAGAATTTACCTCTTTCCTGTCTATTATTGATTTCCAGTTTCATTCCATTATGATCTGAGAAGGTGCTTTGTATAATTTCAATCTTTTTATATTTATTGAGAGCTGAATTGTGACCTAACATGTAGTCTATCCTGGAGAAAGATCCATGGGCACTTGAGAAGAATGTATAACCTGCTGAGTTTGGATGTGGTGTTCTGTACATGTCTGTTAGGTCTAACTTGTTTATCATATTGTTCAAGTTCTCTGTTTCCTTGTTGATCTTCTGTCTAGTTGTTCTATCTAATGATGTGAGTGGGGTGTTGAAGTCTCTAACGATTATTGGAGAGATGTCTATTTCTCCCTTCAGTTTTGCCAGAGTTTGCCTCATGTCTTTTGGGGCACCCTGGTTAGGTACATAGATATTTAGACTGTTATATCTTCCTGGTAGATTGTACCTTTTATTAATGTATAATGGCTTTCTGTATCTCCTATAATTTTTTGCATTTAAAGTCTGTTTTGTCTGATACTAGTATAGCTACCCCTGCTCCTTTTTGGTTACTCTTTGTGTGGAGTATCTTTTTCTAACCTTTCACTTTCAGCCGGTTTGTATCCCTGGGTCTAAGGTGAATCTCTTATAAGCAGCATATGGATGGCTCATGTTTTTTCATCCATTCTGTCAGCCTGTATCTTTTGATTGGGGAGTTTAATCCATTCACATTCAATGATATGACTGTAAATGCACTAATTACTTCCTCCACTTTATTCTTTGCTTTTCATATGTGCATCAGTCAGGATTCTCTAGGGAAACAGAATCAAGAGGAGATATCTGTAAATAGTATGACATTTTATAAAATTCTCTCACATGACTGTGGGGATACACAAGTCCAGATTCCGCAGGCAGGCTGCAAACCAGGGGCTCCGATGAAGTTCCGATGAAGGTCCTTGATTAGTTCCCAGGAGACATGGCTGTGCAAAGACGAGCTGGAAAATTCTCTCTGAATGCTGAAATCACCTCCCCTTCTAAGGCATTCAACTGATTGGATAAAACATCACTCATTGCTGATGGCAATCTCCCTGGTTGATTGTAGATGTAATCAGCCATCCACGCAGTAAACTCACTGATGGCTAAAGTCCATAAATATCCTTGTATTACAATTAGTCCAATGCTTGCTTAACCAAACAGCTGGGCACAATTACCTGGCCTAAATGGCACATTAGCCTAACCATCACAATGTGCAATATCTTATTTTGTCTGCCTTTTTACTCTTTCTGCTATTCTTTCTTCTATACTCTCCTCCAAGTCTCTCTCTCCTGTCTTTTTCTTTCAGACTGTAAGGCTTCCCTTAATATTTCCTGCAAGGGTGGATTCTTTTTTAAGAACTCTTTTAGTTAGTTTGTTTGTGAATATTTAAAACTCACCTTCACATTTGAAGGACAATTTAGCTGGATAAAGAATTCTCAGCTGGCAGTTTTTCTCTTTCAGTACCCTAATTGTATCATTGAACTGTCTTCTCAGCTGCATGGTTTCAATGAGAAATCTGCACTAAGTCTTACTGGGCATCCCCTGTATGTGACGGTTTGCTTCTCCCTTGCTGCTCTCAGAATTTTCTCTCTATCTTTGACGTCTGACATTCTGAGTAGTATGTGTCTTGGAGTAGGTCTATTCAGGTTTATTCTCATTGAGGTACGCTGTGATTCTTGGACATGTAAGTTCATTTCTTTAATGAGAGTAGGGAAATTTTCAGCTATCATTTCCTCAAATACTTTTTCTATCCCTTTTCCCTTCTCTTCTCCTTCTGGAACTCCCATGACACGTATGTTGTGTTTCATGTTTTCATTTAATTCCCCGAGCCCCTGCTCAATTTTTTCCCATTTTTTTTTCTCTCTCTGTTCTTTTCTCTATTCAATTTCAACTGTTCTGTCTTCTGTATCAATTCTTTCTTCTATCATTTCGAGTCTGCTGTTGTATGCCTCTAATGTGTTGGGATGTTTTTTCCTTTTTTTCATTTTTTGTTTGTTTGTTTTTATCTAATGTGTTTTTTATTTCACCTATCATGTTGTTCATTCCCATGAGCTCTGTTTCTTTTCTATTCAGGATTTCAAATTCTTTTTTGTGCTCACTCAGTGTCTTCTTGATGTTCTTTATCTCTTTAGTCATATTGTCTTTCAACTCATTAATCTGATTTTGGAGATTTGCGTGCTTCTCATTGATTAGTTGTCTCAGATCCTGCGTCTCTGCTGGGGCTTTGATATATTCCTTTTCTTGGGCCATTTCTTCTATTTTCTTAGTATAGCTTGTAAATTTTTCCTGATGTCTAGGCATCTCATTAGGATGGTGAGAGATGCTCAATTTCTCTCTTTCATAGGAATTTAGTGACAGGAGGTTGTGTGTTACTGCTGTTCTTTTGATTCTTGGTTCAACCTGTTCTGGGTCTCTAGGATTGCCCCTGTTAGTTGTTCAAAACGGGTTGCAGACCCGTTTCCTGGGGCCTTGGGGAGGGAGGCTGTAAAGGCTGGAGAAAGCCTCTCTTTTACTTTTAATTTCCCCTGCGCACTTCCTTGGTCTGCCAGCAGATGGTGCTCTGTGACAGCCCTCCCAGTTCAATGTCTGGTCGGCGTGTGTTTGCTGCAACATTGGCTAAATCAATGTGGTGGAGTATCCTGCCTGGAGGCCAGGAGTCTTGTAATTCAGACTTTCTCAGAGGCAGTTCTCCAACCTTTGCTGGCAGCCTCCTCCCTTTTCCTGGGTAAGAAATGATTCCATCACCCTCTGCATCCTCAACAACCAGGCCCAGGCAGTGGAGAGGGAGACTAAGGGGGTCATATCTCTTTAGCCCCTTGCCGGCTCCCAAGGCGAACAATGGCGCAGCCCCGCCCGGCCTGGAAGGGCTCGAGGGACACAGCTGACCAAACCTGAGTCAGCCTTGGGCTGTGTCCCTCCCCCGTTTCCTGGGGAGGTGGTCCCTGGGGCACCCTTTGCCCTTAGCTGCTGTCCCCGAGGCCTGAGATTTCGGAGGTGTCTATAGGGTGGGGAGGGTCTGGCAGTAGCAGCTGTGGCTGCACCTCCCTCTTCTGGGTGGTGTCCAGCCTTTCCCAGGTGTCCTAAACCCTAGATTTTTTTCCAGGCCATTTCTGCCTGTCCTCTAGCTATCTCTCTAGGAGCACGGAGAGTCCCGTGTCTTTCTAGTCTGCCATCTTGCCGGAAGTGGAGCCAGTTCTCTTTAGAACCAAAGATTAATAAACATGGAATAAAGAGAGCCATAGGGAAGCAGATTAGTGGTCGCCTCGGGTGGGGGGCAGGGTGGTGGTAGCTAAACGGTGCGGGTTTCTTTTTGAAGTGATGAAAACGTTCTAGAACCTACTGTGGAGATGTTCCACTACTGTGTGACTCACTAAAAACCACTGAACTAGCCGCTTTCCACGGTGACTTGTTTGGTGAGTGAGTGACCCCTCAATAAAGCTGTTCAAAAGAAGCAGCAGCACGGGAAGTGGATGTGGCTCAAGCGATTGGGCTCCTGTCTACCATATAGGAGGTCCAGGGTTCGATTCCCGGGGCCTCCTCATGAAAGGCAAGCTGGCCCATGCAGCGAGCTGGCCTGAGCGGAGAGCTGACCCACGCGGAGTGCTGGCCTGCACAGGAGAGCTGGCCCACGCAGAGAGCTGGCGCAGCAAGATGATGCAACAAAAAGAGACACAGAGAAGAGACAATAAGACGCAGCAGACCAGGGAGCTGAGGTGGTGCAAGAGACTGAGCACCTCTCTCCCACTCCAGGAGGTCCCAGGATCAGTTTCCGGTGCCGCCTAAAGAGAAGGCAAGCAGACACAGAAGAACACACAGAGAGAGCAGACAGCGAGCGCAAAACAACGAGGACGGGGGGTGGGGCGGAGATAAATAAATAAAATAAGTCTTTAAAAAAAAAAAAGCAGCAGCAGCAAAGCAAATGCCTTTTGGAGGCGTTGGCTCCCCTTTGAGAGGGTCTGCTTGGAGCCCTGGGACCTGGGCGCAGGTGGCCTGCAGAGCAGGCACTGGGGGGGAGGTGCTGTCCCCAGCAGGAGGGCCCCCCCCACACCCGGCTCCCAGCAGTCCAGGGCCCCTGTGCAAAAGCACCCAGGGGCCTGGGCTCATCCTGGGTGTGAGGTTGGGAGGGGTAGCTCCTGCCTGGTTCACACCTCCCCTGCGGGCATGGGTTTCCAGCATCAGACCTTCCTTGAGGCCACAGGCAGGCTCAGTACACTCTGTGACTTGTTGTCCCTTTCAGCACCACCCAGAAGGGGTCTCCAGGGACCCCAGGCCCCGGCTAGCAGCTTGATGGCAGACAGTGCTGCGGGTGTCATCGCGGCTAACGGGCCATTGCCCTGGACTGCAAAGGGAAACCCAGCACAAGCTCACGTCCGTGCCACCGTCCGTGGCTGGGTCTCCTGCCACCGAGTAAAGGAGGTGTGAGCAGTCAAGGCGGGGTTTTCCTCAGTCCCCCTCCCCAGTGCCCCTCCACCCCCGGGCGCCCCTGCTCTGGGCCTTTCTTCGAAGGCTGGGTGGTCTGAGTCCACCGAGCCAGGCCCAGCCCTTCCTGCTGGCCCCTGAGCCCCTAGAGAAGGCCCTGGGCTATTTGCAGAGGGAGGGCCTTCGCTCATGTACCCCTTTCACGGGGGGGTTAGCATCAAGGAGCTCAGGACACTTGTGTCCGCTGTGATGTAGCAAAACTGGGTTCAAATCCCAACCCTATCACTTACCTCAGTGTCCCGGACCTGCTGTTACGAAGCACCATGAACTGGGGCTTAAAACAACAGGAATCCGTTCCCCGCCCGCTCTGGAGGCCAGAAGTCCGAGCTCAAGGTGGCGGCAGGGCCGTGGGGAGGCTCCTTCCTGGCCTCTGTCAGCCTCGGGGCTCCAGGTGGGCATGGCTTGTGGCAGCGTTTGTCCAGCGCCTGCCCCTCTTCTCCCCATGGGGCTGCGTGGCCGTGTCCAAGCTTCCTTCTCCTTGAAGGACACCATTCGGTGGACTCAGGGCCCACCCTCAACCCAGGATGGTTTCCTCTTGAGATCCCTAACTGGTTACCGCTGCCAAGGCCCTATTTCCAAATGAGGTCACGCCCTGAGGTTCTGGGTGGACGTGGATTCTGAGGGCTTCCCAGGAAGAAGACCCAGGTGTGGGCCGAGGCAGCATGGTGCAGGAGCTTGCCTCCAGCACCTTCCAGCCCCCCGGGGCCCCAGGGAAGGTAGGGTCTGCCCTCCTGAGAGCCAGGACCCTCTTCCTCCCTGGTGTCAACATCCAGGCCCCTCCGAGCTGGATGTGTGGTGGGGGCGCTGCTCCCACGTGTTCCTGCCCCAGGGAATTCCCAGGCCACAGTGGGCATCGGTCTCTGGCAACCTGGGCCGCAGGGCTGGCCTTGGGTGAGTCGTTCAACCCTCTGCAGGGAGATTGTGTTTATGGTTCTCAATCCTTCACTCCCTCCCCGGGCACTGACCTTGCAGTGCCCTTGACTGGGTGGAGCCCATTGCCCCATCCGCTGATATTAGGTTGGGCCGTGTGACTTGCTCTGGTCAGTGAAATGTTATAGGACATCAGAGCAGAGGCCTTCAATGTGCTTTGTGGCTTGCCTTGACCTCTTGTGTTCCCTTGATTCACCACGAGAAAAAGACCCCCCAGGTAGCCACTGCCCTTCAGCTTGGATCTGGAATGAGACATGAAGAGCAGACCAGGCCAACCCTCAGAGCTGCAAGCGAGAATGTAAGTGGTGGTGATTGTGAGCCATTTGGTTCTGGGATTGTTTGTTACTCATCATTATTTAGCAATAACTGACTGATACGTCACTGCTCTGCCAATGTCTTATTTTTTTAAATGCACATGTTCATACATGCAGTCAATGATTGATCATTTCTTTGCACTCAGGGGATAATCAATAAGTGCCTGCTGAAAAGGTAGTTGACTGTTGGTTTGGGAAGGTGCTTCCAGTCCTGCCTGGGAGACCCAAGGGAAGTCAGAACTGCACTTGATGGAGCCCCAAGGCAGTGACAGGCCGGGGTCACAGATCCCAGAGCTTGTAGCAGTTGGAGTTGTGGCCTGTTCTCCAAGCCTGCTGCCCTGGTTGTTTAGTGGGCACGACGGGCAGGGACAGAGAGTGACTGTGCAGAGAGGGGAGTGGGACATGTGCTGGCACCGGAGTTAGTAGCTGGAGATTTGAGCCTCGGGTGGCCCATCTATAAGGACCCGCCTACTTCCATATGCCCAGGGCCAGTCTGCTACACACCCAGCTCTGTGCCAGGTGCCATGACAGGATGTGAAGGGCCCTCGGCCATCCCTCTCCTGCCCCCTGCCCCCACTCCAAAGGGCTGCACACAGGCCTGGGCCATGTTGTGTTCTGAAAGGAGCACCCAGGTGTATAGTCTTTCTTCCCCGGGAGCAGCTGACCCCCCAGGTGAGTGACAGTGCTCGCACCTTCTTTCAGTCCCTCCCACCAGAGAGCGTCCCCAGGCCCTGGAGTGCCGAATCCCACCAGCACACCTGCTTCCAGGGGCTGGGCTGACACAGCAGCATGTGAATCTCGGCAGCCCTGGCTCCTTAATGCCAAATGTATAAATATATCTCTCCCCAGCACCATCCCCTCCCAGGCCAGTCCAGCCTCAAGCTCTCCAAGGCAGCCGCCATCCTGACTGCTTGTACCAGAGGCTGGGTTTGAGCAGTTCTGTACTTTTTGGAAACACAGTCATATAGCAGGGACTCCTCTGGTTTGGGCTCTTCCGCTCGACATTAGGGGTGTGAGATTCACCCTCGTGTGCAGCAGTGCTTTGTTCATCCTCCGTGCCGTGTGCACGTGGGGTTTCCCATGGTGGGAAAGCACCTTCATGTGTGTCTTCGTTCTCCCTTGATGGACATTGGGTTGTTTTCAGTTTGGGACTCTTACAAATAGTGACACCGTGAACGTTCTTGTATACGTATTTTGGTGCATTTCTGTGGGTGTGTACCCAGGAGTGAAGCTGTTGGGGCTTAAGGTATGAAAATGTCCATCTTTAGAAGACAGTGCCAAAGAGTTTCCAAAAGCGGTTGTTTCAAAGACCTCTTGCTGCCTAACATGTAACCTCCAATACTTGGCTTAGGAAAACACTCTGGGCTGAACTCAGCTGCTGTCCATTGGCTGGATCCTCCAGCAGAATGCTCTTTACTCACTTGACGGGAACAGTGAAGTGTGGACAGAGCTCTCCCTCTGCACATGGCTGCGTGGGCTTCCTCGCAGCATGGTGGCACCAGGACAGTCAGATCTCTTACATGCAACTGGCTTCCAAAGAGTGAAAGCAGAAACTGCCAGGCCTCTTAAAAACTAGGCCCAGGGGAGTGGGTGTAGCTCAGTGGTTGAGTACCTGCTTCCCATGTATGAGGTCCTGGGTTCAATCCCTGGTACCTCCTAAAAATAGTAATAATAATAATATTCTTTAAAAAAAACTAGGCCCAGAACTGGCACAGGTCACTTCTACTTCACTTTCTTGGTCAAAACCAGTCACAAGATCAGCGGAGACTTCAGGGATGGGAAGGAGACCCCACCTCTTGGCGTGGGGCAGCATGCACGTACAGGGAGGGACGCTCCATGGCCGTCTTCTTTGGGGATGACCCCAGAATTGTACCGATTCATGCCTCCACCTGCAGCGGTTAGCGTTTTGGTTGTCTCCTCGTCCTCATGAACTCTGTGCTCCGCTGAGCATCTTTGGCACAATCGTACATTTAAAAGGCAAGAAAAGCAGCCCCCCACAGTCCCGGCGTGTCTAAAGGAATCCGCCGACTCTGCGGCAGGAGGACTGAAGTGCGGGCTCTGTGGGCGGCTGCGGAACCAGTCCCACCTCCAGGCCTACTCTACCCTAGTGGTTGTGAAATCCAGAACTTGGCTGTGGAACTTACAGTCTCTGTCACTTGCATTCAGTGTGGGGGCCGCCTCCTGGGGGATTTATATTTGCATAAGCCGGGGGAGAGCTTGGCTGGGAAAGAGCTATGAGAAAAGGTCCACAATAGCTACACAAACGTTCTGAAATGCTTAAAATAAAACCTGGTAAAGAAACAGGCCAGTGAAGAGAAGATGTGATTCCCCGGCAGTCATTTAAAATTCATGTTAGGCCCTCAAGTCCTCTTAAAGACTTGTGATCAAGCAGGTAATCGAATAGAGACAGTATTCCCTCTTCAAAAGAGACACAGCCAGCTAGGAGTGCCAGCTCATGTTTGGGGGCATCGTTATTTCTGCTATGTAAATGGATAACCTGCCATGGGAGGCTACATGGACTGGTGGAAAAAACATGCAAGGTTTTAGCAACAAGAGTGAATGCGGTGGGCACAGATCTCCTGCTATAGATACAAGACACAGCGGAGTGCAAAAGAAAGAAAGAAATTCTCAGGTGTGAGCAACTCAAAACCAAAGCAGTCAGGCTGGGCTTATGGCGCAGTGAGCAGGGGTGGTGACCCTGACTGGGCCTGGGGGGTGATGTTCACTCCAGGCAAGACTTGACCTTGAATCTGCTGGAGATGAAGAGCAGAAACAGAGACTGTTCAGAGCTAGAGTTATTGCCCAGTTAGGAGGGCCAAGAAAACATTGGCTACCAGCCCTGAAAAAGACCCAGCATGCTTGCTATCTCCAGGGGCTCTGGGTGGAATTAATTTTTTTAAAGGTTTATTTTATTTATTTATTTCTCCCCATCTCCTTGTTGTTTTGCATTTGCTGTGTCTGTTGTGTGCTGGTCTTCTTTTTTTAGTAGACACCAGGAACTGAACCTGGGACTTCCCATGTGGGAGAGAGGTGCCTAATTGCTTGAGCCACCTCTGCTCCCTGCTTTGTTGTGTCTCTCATTATGTTTTCCTCCCCGTGTCTTTTGTTGCGTCATCTTGTTGCATCAGCTTGCCACACCTGCCCATCGCGTCAGCTTGTCGTCTTGTTCATCTTCTTTAGGAGGCACCAGAAAGCTAATCCCAGACCTCCCATGTGGTAGGCAGGAGCTCAATCGCTTGAGCCACAACCGCTTCCCAGAATTAAATTTTAAAAAGTCTCCCATGAGAAATCAAATGCCCAAACTCGTAGCACAGGAGGGCATGGGGTCTGGATTCACACTACCCACATCAGGCAGAAATCCTACGCTGGGAAATTAACAAACTCTGGTTCAGGACCAGGAAATTCCTGGAGTCCCAGCTGACGAAAATGCAAATCAGCTCTACAGCATAAACTCACACAACCCAGAGAATGTGGTCAGCCACAGTGGGGGAAAACCCAACTGGGGATGAGTTCACAGCCACCTTGACTGCGGACTTCTCGCCTCCCAACCATGAGCCAGTCAGTTTCCTTTGTTACGCTAACCCACTGTGTCATAGCAGCCCGGCAACTAAGATCCTTCCCAATAACTAGGAAGAATGGGACGGCCTAAGAATACAAAAGAATAATGTACACAGTGGTTAAAGGAAACCCAGCGTGCAGATGAAGATGGAAGTTTGAAAACATACATCTTGTTTTGACCCCACTTGAAGCCCACTACAAATAGAATCAAAGGTGTTTGTTTTTTTTCCTAAAGACACAAATCCATAAAGATACAAAGAAGAGTGGCTATAAAATTTTGGAAGCTGGAAAGCAGAAGGATGAGGAAGATCTTCATAGACCAAATCATAAACGAGCAGTGAGGAGCCCTGAGACCCAATGCAATTTATTCTGGGACTGGGGCGCACTGGGAACCTCTGAAACTGGAGGTGGTAATGAGCAAAGGATGGATAAAAGCCCGTTAAGAAAACAATAGAGAGAATTCCAGGAAGATGCCTGACTAGAAAGACCCGGGACTCTCTTCTCTCCCAGAAAAACAGCTAGCGGACGGGCAGAAACGGCCTAGAAAAAGTCTCCTAGGGTTTAGCACACCAGGAGAAGGCTGGACACCGCCCAGAAGAGAGAGGGGCGAAGGGGGGGAATCATGACGGCAAAACTGAGTATCCCCCCCCAACAGACACTTTCCAATTCTCAGGCCTCAGGGCTGGCGGCTGCAGACAAAGGGGGCCGCAGGGACCCACCTCCCCAGGAAACAGGGGAGAGAGACAGAGTGTAAGGCTGACTCAGGTTAGGTCAGCTGTGTCCCTCGAGCCCTTCCAGGCCAGGTGGGGCTGCGCCACTGTTTGCCTTGGGAGCTGGCAAGGGGCTAAAGAGATCCAACCCGCTCAGTCTCCCTCTCTACCGACTGGGGCTGGTTCTTGAGCATGAGGAGGGGAGTGGAATTATTCCCTACCTGTCAGCAAAGTTGGGGAACTGCCTCTGAGAAAGCCTGAATCCTCCAGGCAGGATCCTCTACACACTGATCCAGTCCATGTCGCAGCAAAGGTACTCGGACCAGGCATTGAACTGAGAGGGCTGCCGAGGAGCGCCATCTGCTGGCAGACAGAGGAAGAGCAAGTGAGGAAATAAAAAGTAAGTAAGAGAAGTTTTTCCTGATCTTTACAGCCTCCCTCCCCAAGGCCCTTGGAAGCGGGTCTGCAACCCATTACTGGGTCCAGGGCCAAGATCTGAGCAACTAACAGGGACAATCCTAAAGACCCAGAACAGGTTGAACCAAGAATCAAAGAACAGCAGTAACACACAGCCACCTGCCACTAACTCCCTACAAAAGAGAGAGAAATTGAGCATCTGAGTAAAATCACCATTCTAATCAGATGCCCAGACATTAGCAAAAAATTACAAGTCATACTAAGAAAACGGAAGACATGACCCAAGAAAAGAAATATATCAAAGCCCAGGAAAGACACAGGATTTGAGCCAACTAATCAATGAGATGTATACAAATTTCCAAAATTAAATTAATGAATTGAAAGACAATGATGAAAAGAGATAAAGGACATCAAGAAGACACTGAGCTAGGACAAAGAAGAATTTGAAAACCTGAAGAGAAAAGTAACAGAGCTCACGGGAATGAAAGACATGATGGGTGAGATAAAAAACACATTAGAGGAAGCGGGTGTGGCTCAAGTGGTTGAGTGCCTGCTTCCCACATTAGGAGTCCTGGATTTGGTCCCCAGTGCCTCCTAAAAATAAGCAAGCAAACAAAAAACAACTCAGGGGAGCCAGTGTGGCTCAGTGGTTGAGCCACAGCTTCCCACATATGACGTCTGGGGTTCAATCCCTGGCACAGGTACCTCAAAAAAAAAAAAAAAAAGAAAAGAAAGAAAAGCACATTAGAGGGGAGTGGATATAGCTCAAGTGGTTGAGTGCCTGCTTCCCATGTATGAGGTCCTAGGTTCAATCCCCAGAAACTCCTAAAAACAAACAAATGAAAAAACCAACTCTCATTGGGGAGCAGATGTAACTCAGGGGTTGAGCACCTGCTCCCCATGTATGAGGTCCTGGATTCAATCCCCAGTACCTCCTAAAAACAAACAAACAAACAACAACAAAAAAAAAAACTAGAGGCATACAACAGCAGATTTAAAATGACAGAAGAAATAAGTGATACAGAAGTCAGAACAGCTGAAATAACAGACAGAAAAGAATAGAAAGAGAAAAGAATGGAAAAAATTGAGCAGGGGCTCAGGGAGTTGAATGACAATACAAAACACAACAACATCTGTGTCATGGCAGTTCCAGAAGAAGGGAAGGGAAAAGGGGGAAAAAGAGTATTTAAGGAAATAATAGCTGAAAAATTCCCAACTCTCAAGAAAGAAATGAAATTACAAATCCAGGAAGCGCAGTGTACCCCAATCAGAATAAATCTGAATAGACCTACTTTAAGACACATACTACTCAGAATGTCAAACACCACAGATAAAGAGAAAATTCTGAGCGTAGCAAGGGAGAAGCAAACCATCACATACAAAGTATGCCCAGTAAGACTCAATGCAGATTTCTCATCAGAAACTATGGAGGTGAGAAGACAGTGGTATGATACAATTAGGATATTGAAAGAGAAAAACTGCCAGCCAATGATTTTTCATCCAGCAAAACTGTACTTCAAATATGAAGGTGAGTTTAAAATATTCACAAACAAACAGAAACTAAGAGAGTTCATAAAAAAAGAATCCATCTCTGCAGGAAATGTTAAAGGAAACCTTAGAGCCTGAAAGAAAAAGACAGGAGAGAGAGACTTGGAAGAGAGTGTAGAAGAAAGAAATAACAGAAAGGATAACCAAAAGAGTGAAAAGACAGACAAAAATAAGACATGACATATGAAAACCAAAGAATAAAATGGTGGAAGTAAATAATGCATGTACAGTAATATCATTGAATGTGAATGGATTAAACTCCCCAATCAAAAGACATGGCTGACAGAAGGCATAAAACAACAGGACCATCCATAGCCACCTACAAGAGATTCACCTTAGACACAGGGATACAAACCAGTTGAAAGTGACAGGTTGTAAAACGATACCACACACAAACACTAACTGAAAAAGAGCAGGGGTAGCTATACTAATATTGGACAAAACAGACTTTAAATGCAAAAAAGTTATGAGATACAGAGGTCCACCAGGAAGAAATAACAGTCATAAACATCTATGTCCCAAAATACATGAGACAAACTCTAGCAAAACTGAAGGGAGAAATAGATATCTCTACAATAATAGTTTCAGATTTCAACACATCACTTACATCATTAGATAGAACAACTAGACAGAAGATCAACAAGGAAATGGAGAACTTGAACAGTATCATAAACAAGTTAGATCTAACAGATATCTACAGAATGTTGCACCTAAGCTCAGCAGGATATACATTCTTCTCAAGTGCTCATGGATCTTTTTCCAGGATAGACCACGTGTTAGGTCACAAGGAAGTTCTCCATAATTATAAAAATATTGAAATTAAAAAAGCACCTTCTCAGATCATAATGGAATGAAACTGAAAATCAATAATACATAGAATAGAGGTAAATTTGCAAATGTGTGGAGGCTGAACAACACACTCCTAAATAATCAGTGGACCGAAGAAGAAATTATAAGTGAAATTATCAAATATATTGAGATGAATGAAAACGAGGACACAGCTTATCAAAACCTAAGGTATACAGCAAAGGCAGTCCTGAGAGGAAAATTTATAGCCCTAAATGCCTACATTAAAAAGGAGAAAGAGCTAAAACCAAAGATCGAACCGAACAACTGGAGAAACTAGAAAAAGAAGAGCAAGCCATTCCCAAAGCAAGCAGAAAGAAACAAAGATTAGAGCAGAAATAAATGAAATTAACAACAACAACAACAACAACAAAAAAAAAACAATAGAGAAAATCAACAAACCATAAGCTGTTTCTTTGAGAAGATTGATAAAATTGACAAACTCCTTGAAGGCTAACAAAGAAAAAGAGAGAGAAGATGCAAATAAATACAATCAGAAATGAAAGGGGGGAAGTTATGACTAACCCACAGAAATAAAAAGGATCATAAGAGGATACTGGACTTCCAGGAAGATGGTGGACTAGGAAGACATGGGACTCTCTTCTCCAGAAAAATAGCTAGAGGACAGACTGAAACAGCCTGGAAAAAGATCTTCTAGGGTTTAGGACACCAGGCAAAGGCTGGACACTGCCCAGAGGAGAGAGGGACAAAGGAGGGGGACGACAGAACTGTGAGTAGAAACCAGCAGCTGCTGCTGCCGGCACCCTCCCCCACACTAAAGATACTTTAGAATTCTTGGGCCTCTGGGCCTGTGGCTACAAAAGGGGCCCCAGGTACCCACCTCCCCAGGAAAGGGGAGAGAGAGGGACACAGCCTAAGGCTGAGTCAGCTTTTGACTCACAAATTTGGTCTGCTGTGTCCCAGGAGCTCTTCCAGGCCGGGTGGGGCTGCGTCATTGTTTGCCTTGGAGCCTGCAAGGGGCTAAAGATATACAAACCTCCCAATCTCCTCCTCTACTAACAGGGACTGATTGTTGAGGACTCAGAGGGGAGTGGAGCTGTTGCCTACCGAGGAAAGGGGAGGGGGCTGCCAGAGAAGACTGGAGAGCTGTCTCAGAGAAAGAATTACAAGGCTCCTAGCCTTTGGGCAGGAAGCTCTATCACATTGATCCCGTCTGTCTTGCAACAAATACACTCTGACCAGGCATTGAACTGAGAGCTGCCAAAGAGCGCCATCTGCTGGCAGACCAGGGAAGTGCATGCAAGAAAATTAAGCAAGAGAGGCTTTTTCCAGTCTCTATAGCCTCCCTCCCGAACACCCTAGGAAGTGGGTCTACAACCAGTTACTGGGTCCAGCGCCCAGTTTTGAGCAACCAGCAGAGACAATCCTAACAATCCAAGTCAAGCCAAGAATCAAAGAGCAATGGTAACACACAGCCTCTTGCCACTAAATCCCTACAAAAGAGAAAGAAATTGAGCATCTGAATAAACTACATCCTAATCAGATGCCTAAGACATCAGCAAAAAATTACAAGCCACACTAAGAAAATGGAAGAAATGGCCCAAGAAAAGGAATATATCAAAGCCCCAGAAGAGATGCAGGATTTGAGAGAACTAATTAGTGAGATGCACACAAATTTCCAAGATCAAATTAATGAGTTGAAAGACAATATGGCTAAAGAGATAAAGGACATCAAGAAGACTTTGAGCGAGCACAAAGAAGAATTTGAAAACCTGAACAGAAAAGTAACAGAGCTCATGAGAATGAAAGACACTATAGGTGAGATCAAAAACACATTAGAGGGGAAGCAGATGTGGCTCAGATGACTGGGCTCCTGCCTACCACATGGGAGGTCTCTGGTTCGGATCCTGGTACCTCCTAAAGAAGACAGTGAGCTGGCGTGACGGGTAGGTGCGGCAAGCTGACACAACAAGAGACACAAGAAGAAAAAAACATAATGAGAGACACAACAAAGCAGGGAGCAGAGGTTCCCAGTGACTCCTAAAAGAAGGCAGCAAGCTGATGCGATGGGTAGCCATGGCGAGCTGATGGAACAAGATGATGCAAAAAGAGATGCGGAGAGGAAAAACCTAATGAGAGACACAACAAAGAAGGCAGTGGAGGTGGCTCAAATGATTAGGCACCTCCCTCCCACATCGGAGGCCCCAGGTTCAGCTCCCAGTGCCTCATAAAGAAACAAGGAAGACTAACAGACACAGCAAGTGAAAAACAACAAGGGGGTGGGGAGAAATAGATAAATAAAATAAATATTTAAAAAAAAACACATTAGAGGCATACAACAGCAGACTCAAAATGATAGAAGAAAGAATAAGTGATAGAGAGGATAGAACAGCTAAAATTGAAGAGAGAAAGACCAGAGAGAGAAAAAAATGGAAAAAAGTGAGGAGGGGCTCAGAGAGTTGAATGACAACAAAAAACACAACAACATTCGTGACATGGGAGTTCCAGAAGGAGAAGAGAAGGGAAAGGGGGCAGAAAGAGTATTTGAGGAAAGAATAGCTAAAAATTTCTCAACTCTCACGAAAGAAATGAACTTACATGTCCAAGAAATGTACCATGCCCCAGTCAGAATAAATTAGAATATGGGAAGCAGGTGTGGTTCAATCGATAGAGCTCCCATTTACCATATGGGAGGCCCCGGGTTCGCTTCCCGGGGCCTCCTTGTGAGGGCAGGCCGGCCCACGCAGCGCGGTGGGCTGATGCAGCAAGACCTCACAGCAAGGGGGAGATAAGCAGACACAGAAAAAACACACAGCAAATGGACACAGCAAACACAAGCAGCAAGGGGGGATAAATAAATAAATAAAT